>JAJIBD010015208.1:0-30918 GCA_021461705.1 Cryptotis parvus
ACATTAGATCTTTTAGGTTGGACACACATGGGGAGCTAGCCATATGCAGTACTAGGCTTTGAGCCAGGCGCAGCCAGAGCCATATGGTAAGCAAGTAACCATTGCACCATTTCTCTGGCCCCTAGATCACATGTCCTATTGGTTCACTGTCATTGATCGTTTGAGTTGTTTCCGTATCCTGCTATAGTGAACACAGGTGTCTTCTTTTTTTTTCTATCAGTAATATCATTTTATTAAATTATTTTTTGAAACATAACATCAAATATTAATGTAGTTTATCAAGGATACCAGGACAACAATGCACACCAAAAAAAAAAAAAACTAGTGGAATAAAGGATAGACAGGTAAAAGACTTATTTCCGGAGTCCTCAGATAACCTACAGGTGTCTTCTTGATGTTTTATATTCCTGGGAGAGATCAGGACTAAAAGTCAAGTTGCAGACTCCGCATTTTGTATCAGTATACAAAGTGTCACATGCACCTGTTTATAGGGCATTTCTGGAAAGATTCAAATACAGAAATAATCACTTGACAGAATCACTCAGACAGAATAGGAAGATTGTTCCATTTCAATTCATCCTTTCCACATTGTTTGGATTTTAAAAACCATGGCAATGCATAGTTTTAATTGCTTTCAAGACTGGTTAAATAATTATATTGCAGCTCTCCGGCTCTAGTTGGTGGATTAAGGCAATGAATCTGCTGTGGAAACATGATGTTTGATTCCAGCACTTCCATTAACCATCTGGAATGGAAAGGGGCTTTTTGTAAATTGGGAATAAAGACCTTGTTCCTACTTAATGCCCACTCTTGTTTTAATGGGTGGGGAGCAAAAAAAATTGAACATCTTGGTTATTTTTTCAAAATTTGGAGAAGTTTTAATATTGGAGAGAAGATCAACTGCTTACACGGAACTGGGGAGAGAAGTCTGGCCAATGTTATCTTTTTATTTATTTTTGTCTTTTTTGGGTCACATCAGAAATGCTCAAGGGTTACTCCTAGGGGATGCCAGGGATTGAACCGGGCTGGCTGCATGCAAGGCAAGCGCCTCTCCCGCTGTACTATTGCTCCAGTCCCAGCCTAACCAACGTTAAGGCAGTTTTTGCTCAATGTAAGTAAAATAAGGACACTGCAGGGTTTCAGGCTGACACCGGGCGGGGAAGACCCAGAAGATGCAGGGAGGAGTGTGGCATCTTCCAGGTAGCAGGTCCCCTAGGGGAATACATGCTGCTGCCTGGGTTGACTCATTTCCCATCTGCCTAACTAGGGCTCTGGCATTCGGTGAGCGTCTGCGAGGTTTCTTGTTTCCGGTTTCTCTGCTTGGTGGGGACCACAATGAGACTTAGCACAGTTCCTGTTGAGAAAAAATACTAGGCTTGAGTCCAGAGAGGTAGTACAGTGTGTAGGCCTCTTACCTCTCCAGGTCTGATCCCCAACGCCCGTATGGTCCTAAGCCTGTCAGGGGTAAGCCTGAGCAACACTGGTGTGTCCCCCCCCCCACCCCCCATAGGTGTGTTTTTTTGTTTTGTTTTTGCTATTTTTAATGGAGCATTGACCCATTTTTTTTTGGGGGCACACCTGGTTGTGCTGAGGGCTTCTCATTCTGAACGCAGGGACCACAGGGCTCACTCCTGGCGGGGTTCGGGGATGGATCCTGGGTTGGCTGCGTACAGGGCAAGCACCTGACCTTCTGTAATATCTCTCTGGCCTTCTCTTATTTATTATTATTGCTTTTTTTAATCTGGTCTTCCCCTTTAAATAGTAAAGAGAATTAGGAGAACAATTTCTCTGAGTGGAGGTGTTTCTAGAAATGGATTGAATTTCCAGGAGTAGTAGAATTGGGCAGGTTCAGCCCTGCTGCAAGGTTGCAATTTGTAAACGTGTTTGTTTCTTTGCCAGTTATTGGCTCAGTGCTGCCCCGTAGTGGCTGATCGTAGGAATGGAGTCTTGGATAAGATGGCTCCAGCTGGCTTCTCCCCACCAGCTGAGCCTAGGGCTGGGGTGTGAGGCAGGCCTGTGGCCAGCAGCTGACCTGGGTGAGTGAGTCAGTAGACACCGTGGAGAGGAAAGGCATGTTTACATGTCCACCAGTGACCCGGCCAAGAGGAAAACCAAGTGCACTTGAGTATCGTCTTGCCTCTGTGTAATTTACTTTGTACATTTGACTTTTCCTCTTAATACGCTCAAGTTCATTTCTTGTCTGAAAACAAAAACTTGAGTGGCTGTGATCTGCCATGCCCTTGGCTTCTGTCCAAGGCTGTTAGAAGAAACAGCCTCATGAGAACCACTGCAGCGGGTGTGTGAGTGTATTGCGTGAATGTGTTTGTGTGAACATGTGAGTGTGTGTGTATAAGAGTGTGTTGTGGGTGTATAAGTGTGTATGAGTGTCTGAGTGTATGTGTCAGTGTGTGCATCAGTGTGTGTATAAGTGTGTGCCTGAGTGTGTATACGTTTGAGAGCCTGTGTTTGTATGTGTCTGAGTATGTATAAGTGTGAGAGCCTGTGTGTGAGACTGTGTGTAAGAGTGTGTGTTTGAATGTGTGTCTGAGTGTGTATAAGTGTGAGAGCCTGTGTGTGAGATTGTAAGCATGTGTGTAAGTGTGTGTTTGAGAATGTGTCTGAGTGTGCATGTGAGTGCTGGTATAGAACCTGGAACCTCATATAACCCAGGCACATGCTTTCCCACAAAGTTACATTCTGGACACACCCCCTCTGCTTTCCCTGTAAGACACATTGGGGCTTCTGTGTCCTTCAATGTCCCCTAAACATACTTGGCCTCATGTAAAAAACAACAACGTGTTTTCAGTTTTAGGGACAGGAGAAAGTTCATATTGTTTGGGGAGCTGGCACACAGGCTCCCTTTTAATCATACCAGCTCTATGACTCACTGCTTTACGGCGTCCACTGAAGGCTCAGTCTCAGCAATCAAACAAATGGCTTATGGGATTCACTGCAGTTTTGTGCTATGATCATAGAAATTCATCAATTAAATAAAAAGTGGAATCTTTTGGCCTTATTTTCCTTCTTGGTGAAGAATTCTTTGAAATGGTTTTAGGTCAGTGGTTGCACCAGGGCTTGTAAGACAGGGAGGTTTATGGGTCAGAGATTTGGACCATGCTAATATTTCTTTACCTGAAAAAACAAGAAGCTCATGTAAACAAGACCTTCCAGGAAGTGGTGAGTGCTGGCAAGAGAGCTGAAGGCTTCAGGCCTCTTTCCTTACCGAACCTCAGAGAATAATATTGAATGTACTAATATTGAGAGACACAAAGTTGGTACCTGATTGGAGCCAAAAACATGTTCCCACTACTGCTGGCATTGCCTTCATGGGCTTTTTGCTTCCTGGTCGTGAAGAAGCTGGATCTGGGGAGGCTCCCTGGACTCCTCAGACCAGCGTGGCCTGCTGGTGCCTCACAGAGACTGGCTCTGGCTCCGCATGCTCAGAGAAGGGCTCCCTGGGTGTGGGCAGAGAGGGCTGGTCCTGCTTCTGTGAGCCAAGGGGCTCCAGATAAGCCTTCTGGGCCCTCTGCCCTGCCCTAGATTCCTCCTGGAAGGCTCAGCCCAGCAACTCCCGTCCAGGGATGGCTGGGCCAGGGCCCTGAGTCACCTTCAGCCTCGCTCGCGGCTCCGTTTACTCTCTGTTCTTTCCTCTGTTTACTCAGCAGAGATTCTTCTAAGACAGGCTAAGCACACGGTTTACTCTGTTAACAAGCCTTGGCATTTACTGTGAGGACCTGTGTTGATTTATTCTTGAGTCTCCATTGACATTCACTGGGAAACGTAAGGCAAACAGTAGACGGCCGGGAAAGGCCCTCCTTCCTCCAGGCCTGGCTAACGTCCCCGGGAGAGGTAAAAATAACAGGCGTATGGGCAGCCTCGGAGATGCTAACGTCTCCTTTCTCTTTTTAGATTCAGTATCAGAACACGTTTGCTGAAGGGCCCTCGAAACTTCCTCTTCTGATTTTGGACAGACCCAGTCTGGACCAGCTACTTTGGCCCTTTCAGTGCTAGGCCCGAACCTGGGGCCATGGGTTCAAGTACAGCTTGGCCCAGTGGGAGTGAGTCCGGGGCAGGTGCTTCCTACATTACCCTCGGCTGATCCCTCCGGAAGGGAGTGATGGAGGCTCTACGTCCCTGCAGCTAGACCAGGTCACCGGCCTGGACACAGGCCCAGAGGGTGCCGGCAAAGTGTGGGTCCAGCGGCTGAAGCTGCCCTGGCATGTTTGCCTGGCTCTGATGGCGCATGGCCGTCTCTCCTCCCCAAGGCAGGCCGGGTCTGCAGTCAGGCTGACAGGATCTGCTAATGGGGTCACCACAGACAACCACAAAACCCCAAGGTCTGAATCAGTCCCTGCAGCGGCCCCGCTTCTGTCCACTCCCCTCCACCCCCAGCCGTACCCCTCCAAGCTTGAGTCTTGTAAAGAAGAAAACAGCTTTTCAGGTGAGAGGACCGTGTCCTTGCTTGGTCTTGGTTGCCTGGAAACTGTTGACATCCTGAGACAGCCTGTTCCCTCACATGGGTCATGAAAAATGGATGAGTCGGTCCTGTCAGCACGCAGCAGCCGCTCACCTCAGCCGTGTGGGCGGGCAGCCGGGCTACAGCTGTTTGTTGACTCAGAGGGTGGGCAGGGGGGGGTAACGCAGGGCCAGAGGGGGTGCGGGCTGGGGGCGGTGGCTGGGTTTTAACTTCTCTTCCCTGATCCCAGGCACACTGCCTTTCCCAGCTGCTCTGAGACCTTCCCCTGAGGCCAAGTCTCCCTGGCTTTGTCTCTCCAGTCCGAGAGCCTCGACAGGAGGCGTCCACTGCCCCAAGCATCCTAGCTTGTGCCCAGCTCCCTCTGGCCTTCGCCTAGCTCTCACCACCCCAGAAGCCTGGAGAGCCTCTTGTGTGTTGTGTATTGTCACCAGACAGTGCTGGAAGGCCTCAGCCTGCAGGGGCATCCACGGGCGGTGCAATCCAGGACGCCAGACACGTGAGACCCGTGCACTAGGGCAGACCCCCTGCCCTCTGCCCCCAGGCCCATTTCATCTTCGGTTTGTTATCTGTGGGCGAGAAGCTCGGAGCAGTGTGGTGGCATGGCCGTCCAGCCTTGGACTTGAACATCGATGCCACCATCAGGGTGCCTTTGCTGCAGCTAGTTGGGGACAGGCTGTGTTTGCCAAGGCTGTCTAGCCCTTCGTACCCATCCCTAGGCTTCTCTCTGCCTGCAACTGCCCCTCCATCTGTTCCGTGACAGGTATGTGGTCTGAGAGCCACTGGAGTCCTCACCCTAGAGGACGGGTGTCTCAGGGTCTGCTTGTGACCTTGGCAGTCAGGGAAGAGAACTGTTATTGGGCTCACTTTGTCCACGCTTGGGACTCTGCGGTGTGTGTGTGGGGGGTGCTGGGGGGGCTCACCTCCAGCCCGCCCGTCATGCCCCGAGAGTTCGCTCTGCCTGTCTCGTCTTTGTTAGGGGGTTGTTTAGGTTTGCTCATGGCAGGGAAACTAAGATGGAAGGTCAGTGAAGTGAATGTTACGGGGTATAAGGGAAAGGGTTAGGGTTCAGATCAGGGCCAGAGCTAGGGCCAGGGGAGGGATTAGCTTTGCTCTTTGCCTATATGTTGACACGAGGGATGCAGGATTTTGGCCTCTTCCTGTGCTGATGCTGGCACTGCCGAGTGTATGAATTCACACCACGTTCAAGTGTGAGCCACAGGCGGAAAGCCTAAGTGTCAGCGTGTTCAAGACCCACGAGCCCAGAAATCCCTGAGCTCAGGATGGCGCTTCACGAGGAGATGTTGCAGGGGAGGGGGTTTGTCGTGTTTTTGCATGTAGGAGGCTCTGGGTTCCGTCCCAGCACCAGGAAAGGAAAAGACATTTTTACTTCTTTTTGGTGGTGGTGTTGGCAGGGGTGGCGGGGGCTGGGGAAAGGCACACTGGGTGGTGCTCAGGACTCACTGTGTCCCTGCCCTCAGGGCTGACTCCCGGCTCTGTGCTTGGGAATCACTCCTGGAGCAGCTCAGGGGATCATACGGGGTTCCAGGGATGACCCCCAGGCCTGCTGTGTGAAGGCAAACACTCCCTACTGCACTATCCAGGTCTGGCACTTTTGTTTTTCCCTCTGCTTTCTCTCAACTCCAGGGTGACTTGCAGGAGGAGAGTGGGTCAGTGAGGGAAGGGGGGCTCCATTCCTCTGGGGACCACAGCCCTCTGCCATGAGGATTCTGCAAAGAGGGCTGAAGTGGGCAGCAGGGGGCGCTGGGGGGACCAGGGACAAGCCTGGGTGTCAGGCTCTGCTGGTTTAGGTAGGGCCAGGACAGGGGCCCGCTGCCAGTCCCTGGGGGCTTTCCTGAGAGTGGGACCTCGCTCACCTCTTGGAACCTCAGGGGCTTGAAAACTGACACATTCACCTGGAGAGCTGCAAGGAAGGTCAGTGCGGTGATGTGTGTAGAGTGGGATGAGATGTGACAGGCAAGGGGGTGGGGCCCAGCGCAGCCAAGACCTCTGCCTGCGGGGCAGGCCTCTGTGCTGCTCACCTCTGCTCTGGCCAGTGAGACCCCGGGACACCTGTGCATCGTCCTGCCTGAGTAAGATAAGCTCAAGAGCCACACTTGTTGCCAGAGCCTGCGGTGACTTCCAGAGGCACAGGACAGCAGGCTGTCCTAGGGGACACGGCCTGGGCTGTCCTAGGGGACACATGGCCTGGGCTGTCCTAGGGGACACAGGGCCTGGGCTGTTCTAGGAGACACGGCCTGGGCTGTCCTAGGGGACACAGGGCCTGGGCTGTCCTAGGGGACACAGGGCCTGGGCTGTCCTAGGGGACACAGGGCCTGGGCTGTCCTAGGGGACACAGAGTAGGGGGCTGTCCTAGGGGACACAGGGCAGGGGGATGTCCTAGTGGACACAGGGTCTGGGCTGTCCTAGGGGGACACAGGGCAGGGGCTGTCCTGAGGGACAGGGCAGAGTCTATCCGGGGGGTTCACACGGTCACATTCACTCACTCCTCCTTTTCAGCGTGACTGTGCAACACTGTTTTCACTAAGGCGTGGACACACACCTGTGTCCTGTTTCTCCGGCCCCAGTGCAGGCCTACTCTCAAGCATGATTATTGAAATGAAACATTTCTGCTAAAGATATAGAAAAATAGTACTCTGAGTGTGGAAAATTAAATCATCATAAGACTTGAAAGAACAAAATTTCAAAAAAGGACCTACAAATAGCTAAATACACAAACAGGGGCTCATTTGGGAAATCAAGGCATCGTTAGGGAATTGTAACCCAAGCCCGTAGTGGAGAGAGAAGTCTGGAGCACTCTCATGGTCCTTGGGGAGTGTCCAGAGGGTCCCCACCTGGGCACTATGGCTGTCCAGCCAAGGGAACTGGAAACACATGTTTGCTCAGAACCACCTGACAATGCGTTCAGAGGAGTCAGCTCTGTCCTGGCTCAGAAGGAGGAAAAGTCTCAGTTATCCACCAACCGTTGTCTTGTGTCCAATGATGACTTATCTTTGTTTTGTTTTGGGTCACACCAGCAATGCTCAGGGCTTACTCACAGCCCTGCACTCAGGAATCACTCCAGGCAGGCTCAGGGGACCATACGGGATGCCGGGGATCGAACCTGGGTCAGTTACATGCAAAGCAAGCGCCCTCCCCTCTGTGCTCCAACCCCATTGAATGATGACTTATTACTCAGTCATTCAAGGAGTGGAAAATTTTTATTTGAAAATTAAATTAAAAAAAATGTAAGTGTGAAAAGTCAGACCCAGAAGATTGCAGGCTGTAGAATTCTGTTTATAGATCATGTGCACATGACTGAGGGCCAGAGATACAGAAAATGAGTTCATGGGAGTAAATACTGGTTGTGATTGCACATATTTGTGAAAATACCGGAAACTACAGAGTCTAATTAAAAAGGGTGGATTTTATGGAGTGTGAAAGATACCTGTGAAAAGGAATAGCCCAGTTCTCTATCTTCCAGGCCTGACGTCACCCCTGAGTTCATGTGGTGCAAGTCCCCAGGGGACATTTGCTAGGGTCTTGCTGGTGGTCACTCTATTGAGTGAGGGGTTGCTGCTGGCCTTTGGGCATCCTGGGAGGACAATAAACTCTTTCCATTTCCCAGTGAATTGACGCCCTGCTCGTGGCCTTGCCGGGCTCTGCAGGCAGGCATTGATGTAGGCTATTGTCTGTGTTTGGGGCCAGACTCTGCTTTCTGTAACAGGCACCAAGTTGATTTGTGAAGTTTTTATGCTCTCCAAATCCCTGGAAACTCACACACCACGTCCTGTAATTCAGTCCTGGAAATGAGACTTTCGTGGAAATACATCTGGAAGCCTTGCTTTTGTTTCTGTATATTTTCTTTCCATTGTTTTGATTTGGGGCTTTATATACTTTTGGCTTTGTCGGGGTGGGGATGAGGTCACACCTGGCAGTACTCTTGTTCAACTCTTGGTGTTCTGGGTCAACTCCTGGAGTGTAGCTTGAGGGTTGCTCCTGGCAGAGCTTAGGGGGCCTTGTAACATTTGGATCTCATTCCTGCAAGGTGCATGGCCCTTTGAACCATCTTCCTGGTTCAAGGAATCACTCCTGGTAGGACTCGGGAACATATGGGATGCTGCGGATCCAACCTGGGTCTGCTCCTAGCAAGGCAAATGCCCTCCCTGCTGTGCTAATGCTCCAGTCCTGGCCCTTTTTCCTTACTCTTTTCCTTACTTTTTTTTGGTCACACTTAGCGATGCTCAGGGGTTGCTCCTGGCCCTGCACTCAGGGATTACTCCTGGCGGTGCTCGGGGAACCATATGGGATGCCGGGAATCGAACCCTGGTCGACTGCTTGCAAGGCAAACACCCTATCTGCTGTACTATCGCTCCAGACCCTAGCCCTCTGTTCTCATTATTTTTGTTTTAATTTGCTTTGGGGTGGGGGTGGAGTTACAACAAGCAATGCTCTGGGACTATGCCTCATTCATTGCTTGGGGGGTCACTCCCACAATATTGAGGGGTCTAGACAGGGACAGAACTCAATCCTTCTGCAGCAAAACATGTTTTCCAGCCCTTTGTGCTACCTTCAGATCTTTCCATTATTTTTATTCTTAGTTATTTACGTATTTTTGAGTTTGGGGGCCACACCCAGCAGTGCTCAGACATTACCCCTGGCTCTGTGCTCAGGGATCACGTCTGTGCTTGGCAAACCATGTGGGATGCCAGGGATCAAACCTGGGTATATTGTGTGCAAGGCAAATGCCCTCATGCTGAACTATCGCTCCAGCTCCCCTTCATTATTTTTATTTATTTATTATTATTTTTAAACACAAACACTCAGGCATTTATTGTCAAGTTTGGCTTCTCTGGACTCGAAGGAATCAAGAGAGCTTGCAAGGGGCTTCAGGGCCTCAGCGCCCTGTCCACACCTGACTCAGGACCCAAAGGAACCCACCTAAGGCAGAAGCTCGAAGACTCTGGCAGCAGCTGCCAAGGTCCAGCAGCCTGGTGCAGACAGCGCTGACGTGTTCCAGGTGGTCCCGAGCTACCTGCAGTTTGGTTCTATTGCAGGTATTTGTATTTTGCTACTGCAAATACAAATATCTTTGGCCATCAGCAGTTCAGGCTAAAGCAGCTCAGGCCTTCCCATCCCCTCACCCAGCATAATCCCAATATATCCCCACACCAGAGAAACAAAGCAGGAACACAGTGACCAGGGGAGCCAGGGATAGAGACTGTGCATTGGACAACACACAGAGCCCAGGCCTGAAGCCAGGGACAGAGCGACCCAGGGCCTTCACCCCAATACAAGCGAGTATACATCAGCGCCAATTGTGGTCAGGGAGGTTTCCAAGTAGATTTGAGACTGCCAAACTTTTCTGCAGGGCTGTGTCAGTTACTCGCCCAGGTGTTAAAGAAGCAGATTCCTCCCCAAGCGTCCTGTCGTCTTCTTTGTTCTCTGGAGGCAAAGGGTCAGCCTCAGGGAGAGGAGCCTTGTGAGGAAGTGCCCATTTTCCCTGGTTGGGGCCTTTCGGCCTGTCTCATTGAGCTTGACCATGTTCCTGTCAAGATTCTGTGATTCCAGGTCCTCTGCCTTCTTCTTGCCAAAGAGCTGGTACTGTAGGTGATGGTGGTCAGCATTAGCAGGTAACTTCGGGACCACCTGGAGCACGTCAGCGCCGTCTGCACCATGCTGCTGGATCTTGGCAGTTGCTGCCAGAGTCTTCAAAGCTTCTGCCTGAGGTGGGTTCCTTTGGGTCCTGGGTCAGGTGTGGACAGGGCGTTGAGGCCCTGAAGCCCCTCGCGAGCCTCTCTTGACTCCTTCGAGTTCATCACTAGCAAGAACAGAACCATGAAAGCTGCAGCCAGTCTTCTGCGGAGGCGATCACCAGCCCAGCAAATAGCAGCCCCACATTCCTGTAGCCAAAAATAGCAGGTCACGAGAACCCCCCATGGGTGTATCTGCACTGCCATGAAGGTAGGGGCCCCTGAGGAGGGGGCTGTGAGGAGGTGCTGGGTGCTGCTGTGGCCCATGGATGATGGCCCATGGATCATCCCTGCAGGATGGTGCAAATGGCCATTGTACCAGGGAAAGGTGCGTCATAGAAGATGTGCTGCAATACAGTCTCTTCCATTACTTGTCTTAGTTTCTTACATCTGGCAATGCTCAAGGGTTACTCCTGCTTCTGAACTCAGGAATTTCTCCTGGCGGTGCTCTGGGAACCACATGGGATGCCACGGATTGAACCCAGGTTGGCTGTGAGCAAGGCAAATGCCCTACCCGCTGTGCTATCGCTCCAACCTCCAATTTCCATTATTTTTAGAGGAAAATGATATTGGTCCTTGTCTTCTCTGCTTCCTCATCAATTTCCCAGATCAACCTGATATATGGTAAACTGTGCACACATTCCCCTCCCCCATTTATAGAAGAGAAATGGTCCTGTTAGGCAGGACGGATGCTTCAAGCTGTTTCTGGCTCACCTCATAATTGCCACAGACGTTACAAGCAGTAGTTGATCTGACCTTTCTCAGTGTTGGCCACAGACGAGTGGCATCATTTGCTCTGTTACTATGTTCGTGCTTTTCAAAATGTAATTTGAATCAGATAGTGGGATTATCATTGAAATGTGCCTGGATTCTTTTCCTGCTTGCTGTTTCATGAAAAAGCGTGTCATTGACTTTCTGAGAGCTGCAGAGAGATTTGCACCAAAGCTTTGTCTCAGCAACTCATGTCCCGTGGAGGAGTCATTCTGCAGAGCTACCTGGGGAGCAGCCTTTGGGGCCTCTGGACCTGGCCTTCTGCTTTGTTTCTGGGCCATACCCAGTGATGCTCAGGGATCACTCCCTTGTGGTGCTCAGGAGACCATGTGGGGTGCTAGGGATCGAGGCTGGGTTGACTGTGTGCAAGACAAACTCCCTACCCTCTACACTATTGCTCTGGCCCCTGGACTTGTCCTGTGGGCACTGGGCACATAATGCTGGCTGGAGTTCGAAGGATATTGGAGAATGTCTCACCCTTCCTCAGTCCACATGGGAGAGACAAGGAGACTCAAGGCTTGTCTGGGGTCATAGAGTAGGTGGGCAGAATTTGGCTGTGACCCCATGCTCTGAACTCCACATGGGGGACCATTGGGTTAACATATTTTGGGGATAGCCACAATGGGCTTACTCCTGGCTCTGTGCTCAGGGATCACTCCTGGTGATCAGGGAACCAAATATAGTGCCAAGGTGGGGTCAGCCTGCGTGCAAGGCAAGGCAAGTTCCCTGGTGCCTGAGCGAGTGTACAGCAGGGAGGGTGCTTGCTCTGCACATTACTAACCCAGGGTCGATCCTCAGCACCCCATATGATCCTCTGAGTCCACCAGCAGTTATCTGTGAGTGCAGAGCTAACAGTAAGCCCCGAGCACTGGTGGGTATGGCCCCAAAACAAAATAAAAACCCAAACAGTCCAGCCAGATCCTAGCTGATGGCAGCCACACACAAGACAAATTCCTCCTTTGTGTCTCAGCCAGGCATTCCCTTGAGACAGACAGGTGGCACCTTGACAAGACCAAGAGAAGCATAGTGGGGCCATGCCTTGGTGCCTGTGGGAGTGAGGAGACAACACAGGCAGGAGGCATGGTCTTGGGGTCATGAATTGTGGGTGTGTGTCTTGGGGCACACACTGTGTGTGTCAAGTCCAGTTGCAGTTGTGCCTCGCTGGGTCTGCGTGGCCTGTGCTCTGGCGCCATGCGCTGCCCCCAACGCTGACCTCCCCCTGCCCATGACTCTGCTTATTCCATCCCACCATGCACTGACTTCACTTTCCCAACTAAGTCTGCTCTCCCGGCATTGACGTGAATGCCTCTACTTTCTTTTACTTTTTTAAAAAAATTTTTACTTAAACACTGTGATTTACAAAGTACAAAGTTTGACACAGTGCAGTTGTTATAAGAATTCATCATTCAACACCAATCCCACCACCAGTGTGCCCCCCCACCACCAAAGACCCTCATTTCCCATCCATGCCCCATCTCCATGCCAGATCCCTTAGCTGGCACCAATTATATTGATTATTACAACATATATATATGGGAATGGTATTGATAAAGTCCTGACCTTTCTCTGGTTTGTTACATGAACACTATACTTTCAATCTGCATCATTTATCATCACATCTACCTGTACAATTCTTAGCTTTATAATATTTTTTATGGTGCTGGGGGTGAAACCCAGGGCCTCACACATGCAAAATAAGTGCTTGACTACTGTTAAGCTGTAGCCACCAGTGCAGCTAATGAGGCTTGGGAACAAGGAGATGATTACGTGACCTAGGGCTGATGGCCCAAGAATATGCATGCGATGGATAAGCTGGGACTTACCATACACATAGGAAACAGACTGATGGTCATAAGACAAAGTTTATTGATGAGGACAATGTTATATGGGGCAGAAAGGGATGTGTTACGTGTGGATCACAAGATGGGACTGTTGCTGTGATGTTGACTAGAGGTCTCTGTTGGTGGGGGTGCAGAGATGAGACTTCAGGAAAGAGGCATATATTCATTTTTTTAGTAATTTCCAGTCAGAGGGCCAGTGCGATCATTTTGGCAGCTGACAGATTACAAAATCTGATCCCAACTCTCTTATATACCCACAGTATCAAAAGGACAACACAAATTACACAACAAAAGCATTCCACATATTTAGCATAGGATATATAGGCTGACATGAGACAGACAGTTAGGAGCCAAACCTGCAAAGGGTGCTATCTAGGTGAGGTAAGAAATAAACAAAAGAATGTGTGACAGTTTGCAAATTCAGCCTTCCTGACTAGCTCAAGATGGCAAGAACTTATCAGCTTTAGAGAGGCTGAAAAAAACCTGTTTTCTGTCTGCATTTCAAGCAGTGTCCATTAGACTCCATATTAGACTAGCTACAGCTAACAAGGAGCTGTGACGCAGGGAAATGACCTAAGATAGTAGAGTCTGTGGTTGCATCCTGGAGGCAGCCTCATCAGGGAAATCCACACCCTACCTCTATTGGGGAGTCAGACTGCCAGAAAACCCTGTGTATCTGTCAACAGGCAGAATCCATCAGACTTTAGCATAGCTTTTGATCTGTTTTCCGCCAACATGGGAAGAGGAAGGTGAGATCTATACTAAATGGGCTAAGGGGGAATGGAGTATCACAATGTGTCACGGGGTCTCTGTGAGTTAATGAAGAGGTGGAACAATGAGCTTTACAGACACTATAGGTGTTGGCTCTCCCTGTCTCAGACCCTGGCCACAGTCAGTCGCAAGGCCATTGAGCTAATTGTTGAGGAATGCTGGTTCCCCTGGCAACAGCTCGACCATATCAAAGCTGGTGCTCGGAGCTTGGCCACAAGCACAACAGTCCAGGAGTTTGGGGAGCTGAGCCAGGAAGAACTGCAGCATCATGTTCTCATTCCCTTTGAAATTTATTGGGTTTTTTTTGGGAGGGGGATCTACTGGCTCTGTGCTCAGAAATCACTCTATATGATGCCAAGGAACAAACTGGGCTCAGTTCCATGAAAGGCAAGTGCCTTAACCCCTATACTTTCTCTGAATTTTGTTGTTTGGAAATCCACGTGCAGGGGATGGGGACATCCACTGTGCCTCTGAGCAGAGCACATGCTCACATACAGTCCCTCCTGGCCCTGCCATTCTTTATTTTTATTTTATTTCACTTTTTTTTTTTTTTGCTTTTTAGGTCACATGCTCAGGATTTACTCCTGGCTCTGCACTCAGGAATTACTCCTGGAAGTGCTCAGGGGACCATATCAAATGCTGTACTAGTACTCTGATCCCTTTTTGTTGTTGTTCCTTTGGGGACCACACCCAGCAGTGCTCAGAGCTTATTCCTGGCTCTGTGTTCAAGGACCAATCCTAAAGGTGCTAGGGGACCCATAAGGGATGCCAGGGACCGAACCTGGGTGGGCTACTTACAAGGGAAGTGCTCTCTCTACTGCATTATTGTTCCGGCTTAGCCCTGCTGTTTGTTCTTTTCTCTCTTTCACTCTCTCTTTCTTTCTTTCTTTCTTTCTTTCTTTCTTTCTTTCTTTCTTTCTTTCTTTCTTTCTTTCTTTCTTTCTTTCTTTCTTTCTTTCTTTCTTTCTTTCTTTCTTTCTTTCTTTCTTTCTTTCTTTCTTTCTTTCTTTCTTTCTTTCTTTCTTTCTTTCTTTCTTTCTTTCTTTCTTTCTTTCTTTCTTTCTTTCTTTCTTTCTTTCTTTCTTTCTTTCTTTCTTCCTTCCTTCCTTCCTTCCTTCCTCCCTCCCCTCCCTCCCTCCCTCCCTCCCTCCCTCCCTCCCTCCCTCCCTCCCTCCCTTCCCTTTCCTTTCCTTTCCTTTCCTTTCTTCTTTCTAATTCTATTATAACACTGTGAGATAGACATTTACTAAGCTATTCATGATTTGGTTTCAGTAATACAATGTCCTGCTGTAGGTGTTTCCTTCCCTCGCTGCTGCAGGTCATTACTTCTCACTAGTCTGTGGCATGATGAGGAGGATGAAGGTCTGGGCTTTGCCTACCTGTGTACCCAGCCCCCTCTTCATGCTTCTCTGGGATCTGGAATCATTCAGCTGGGGCCCTGGTCCTGGCTGGGGTGCCCTGTGAGCTTCTGCTCAGCCCAGAGCCATGTGGCACAAATGTGATCAACAGAGGCCACCCTGGGGCCCCTCCTTTGCATGGCCTGTCTGCCAGGTCACCCTTGGGGCTACTGGAGAGCAGGACAGGATGACCCTCTCCCTGTCCCATTACCATGTCTGTGAGGAGCACACTTGCCGCTCAGGTGACAATGTTGTGCTCTGTAGTCTGAAAGGGACAGACAGAGAGATGCTCTCAAGCCCTCTCATGCCCGCTTCCTTCCTATAAACCATACCATTGGCCCCAGTGGCTGGTTCCTGTGGGGTCTTGTAGTCTAGCAGCTGTTCCTTTATCTCTTCATGAGACGGAGCCCAGCCCCAGACCCAGGTCTTTTTCCTTGCCTCCCCACTTTGAATAAGTGCCACGGTACAAACCCATGGAGGGTCTGCAGTCCTCCCCCCACCCCCACCCCTTGTCTGTGTTCAAGAAGCTCAGCTGCATTTTAACTCAGGTGTTTGCCTTTGTGGTGAGAGACAATAAGTGGTTTCCAGTCCTCACTCGGCCGAATCCAGCCATCTCACAGCAGGCTGGCTCTGCAGAGCCCAGAGCAACTGAGTTATCCAGGTTCACCTGCCACGGGCTCTGCCCTTGGCCAGGCTTCCCAGGGACCCCAGAGCCCCCTCCCTGCAGTCTTTTGGTTAGGTTTGGGACCCTGCCTCTCTGGGCTGGGACTTCTCTCTTCCTTTGTGTGTCCACTCCATTGAGGACTGTTGCTACTTCCCTGCAGGAAGCATCTCAGGGAGACCAGCACTGCGGAACCCACTAATCTCCTTCTCCAGGGCAGCTTGTTGCTCTCAGCAATGTTAATCTCTCCTGGCACAGTTGTGCTGGCAGAAATAAAAAAGTATCCAGGGGAAACTGGATCTTTCTGAGCAAAGCCAGGGCCAGCTAGCCCGTGCTCACTTGCTCTTGCAGGGTGGATTAGTTGGTGGGGGAGCAGGAAAAGCAAAAGGGAAGCCAGGAGGCTGCAGAATCACCTGGGCATTTCCGTGCCAGGTCTGTAAAGGAGGTGCTATTTCTGATTACCTCATTGGCTCCGTCCTTGGCAGGGGGGCCGGCATTGAAGTCTGTGGTCCTAGAGCAGAGATTGTCAGGCCCCCGACTGTCCCCTTCTCTGTGGACACTGCACCCCATCCTGGAAGCAGCTTTAGCCCCTCATCTTCGACAGCCACACATGGTGTTATTCCGCCTCACTTGCCATCAGCCTTCAGCAGGGCAGGGTTGCTATGCTTGCAGAGCTACATGCACCCCGCACCTCTGCCCACACACCCGGAGTCGTCCTCTCTGTTGCCTGGTCCTGGGTCAGTCTCTCACTCACCTCTCACCTGGTACTGACTGAGGCGCTTGGCCCAGAGCAGCTTGTTCTTTCTGCCTGTGTTTTATTATTGGTGTTGATTTTGGCTTTTCTGCTCTGATGGGAACCAAACTCAGGGCCTCACATAGGTCAGGCAGGGACTCGCCTTCCTCTGCTGACTCCTCCTTCCTCCTAGCAACATGGATCAAAGAGTTCTGAGGAGCTCAGAGGGCAGAGAGGGGATGGTGGGACATCCTGAGCCAGAGAGACGTCAGATGTGGGCAGACAGCCCAGCATGGCATCCCTGAGGCCGTGGTTGCCTGTACAAGGAGATGCAGCTACCTCTGAGAATGTCGGGAGTTTGCACATAGCCTCTCCCAGGCCAGTCTAGCACTGTGGCCTCTGCCGTTTCTCTGCCCCAATACAAGCTTCATGTTTTCTATACATGGGACTTTGGAGCACCCACCTTTATGCATGCATGACCTCAGGTTTGTGTTCCAGCCCAGGTGTTCGTGCTGGTTTCGGAGTCTTTTAATTAGCACCTACTATGTGTAGAGACTGCGTGCCCCACAATCTCTCTGTTGGCCCCCAATCCAAACTTTACATATTGGGGTGTGAAATGAGGGTCTTTGGTGGTAGTAAGAGCATATCGGTGGTGGCACTGCTGTTGAAATATTGAATACTTGAAACAACTGTACTGTGAACAACTTTGTAAATCACGGTGTTTAAATCACTTGTATTACTTCTTCACTTGTCTTCCCATTGTTCATTGATTTGCTCGAGCAGGCATCAGTGTCCCATATTACAGGCATTCCCTATAATAGTACTGGTCAAGCAATTATCGAACGAGCAAATCGTACTCTAAAAGAAATGCTTTTAAAACAGAGAAAGGGAGTATATCTGAATTCCCCCAAGCAACGAATTGCAAGAGCATTGTTTACTTTAAATTTTTTAAATGTTGCTGATAATGAAACTGCAGCTGATAAACATTGGAAATCTCAAAAAATGAAATTACAGTGACAAATAAAACCACAAAACAGGTCAAACAAAAAATCTTATATAAAGACACTGTGTCTGGTGAATGGTTACCAGGTTGGGTAGAAAAATGGGGGCGAGGATTTGCTTTTATCTCCACAGATAAGGAGCAATTTTGGTGTCCGACTAAAAAACTCAAAATCGTTCATGGAAAGCAACCGAAAAAACAACAGGAGGGAGACATCCCAAGATATTCCAAATGAAGATGATGCAGAAAAATGACCTAGGATAGCCTTTGTCTGTGTAAGTGCAGCTTGATTAACAGTTTCCCTAGGGTTTTCTACATACTAACTCTAATTGGAGACAGTCTGCCAGAAGACCCCATGTATCTGTTAACAGGCAGTATACATCAGACCTTCCTTTGCATATCCTTAGATCTACTTACTGCTACACATCAGTAGCATCTCCATATGCGCTGTCACATGCTAGTGTAGTCCAAGGGCATCTGCTCGCTCCAGGAACACATAGAGCCTCAAACTAATCCTTCAGGTCATGGGAATGAGGTCTATAACTGTTACTGGTGTTTAAATAAAGTAAAAAAAATTAAAAAACAAAATGTACATATGGATATAATTTTACTGAACGTTATAGAACCTTTTTTTGTTTTTTGTTTTGGGTTTGGGCTACACCCAGTGGTGCTCAGGGCTTACTCCTGGCTCTGCATTTAGGGATCACTCCTGGAGTGCTGAGGATTGAACCAGGTTGGCTGTGTGCAAGGCAAGTGCCCTCCCTGCCTACTATGGCTCTGGCCCTGCTACTCATGTTTTTAAGATTCAGATAACATAGGACCAGGGCAGCTGGTAGGGTACTTGCCTTGCATGTGGCCAACCTGGCTCTGATCCCTGGCAGCATCCCATATGGTTTCCTGAGCACGGCTGAATAACCCCTGAGCACTGTCACGTGTGGTCCAAAGCCAAGTACTTGAGGGAGCTGGGAGATCGCTCGGGGTAACTAGCTGGTATGTGTTGGGCCTGAGTCCAAACCCTGGTACCATACAGACACTGGAGCACTTGGGAAGCCCCGAGCAGCACCATGGTAGGTCTGGTGGTCCCCAGAACCTCAGGGTCTGAGAGCACTAAGCTGTCTGACCCCACTTGCCGAGAACTACTGCAAGTTGCCTCTGGACCCTTTGAGCACTGCTTAAGAGCATCCTCCCAAACTCATAAAAATAGAGATTAAGAGGTATGTGTGTGTATGTGTGTGTGTGTGTGTGTGTGTGAGAGAGAGAGAGAGAGAGAGAGAGAGAGAGAGAGAGAGAGAGAGAGAGAGAGAGAGAGAGAGAGAGAGAGAGGGGTAAAGACTTTTGCATGTAGCCGAACCTGAACTGATTCCCGGCATGCGAGGATTCTTTCTTGAGCACAGGACTAGGAGCATCTCCTAAGCACTAAATATTACCCCTCCCACTGGAGAGAAAAGTGTAATAACTCCCTCCACATATTCAGACCCAACCCCCACATAGTCAGACCTGATTTCGAAAGATCATTGACCTTAACCATGCCTTGAGTTTAAGTCAAATATCTTGTGAACATTTAATGTGATTTATTTAACGCCTCCTGTTTACCCTGAAAATAGAAGTAGAAAATATTGAGCACTGTTGTTGGAGAATTGATGAAGACACAGCTCTCTGTCTCCCCTGTCTCTGTCTCTCTGTCTCGGTCTCTCTGTCTCTGTCTCTATCTCTCTGTCTCTCTGTCTCTCTCTTTTTCTCTCTCTGCCATGGCACTCCAGCAGTCTTGACATACACTGAGACCTGGAGGCTGGCGGCCATGGCAGGCGCAGTAGCCCCCATCAGCTCTCCTGTCGTTGAGGCTCTGCTGGGCTGTCCTTAATGCCCGGGCAGAGGCCCAGGAATACATTTGCTTGGGGCTTTGGGCCCTGAGGGAAAACAAGGCCTCCTTGTCCAGCACTCCTGACACCTTTGAATGCGCTGCCCTCCAGCCCCACCAGCTGGCTCTGACCTCACTCAGAGCAGCTGCCTTCCTCTGAGGAAGAAACCCAAGACAAGAGGCAGAGGTTGTGCAACCCAGCTTGGGACCCATTGCTGTGCATCTGGGGAAGCATTTGCCCTCTCTGGCCTCCCCTGGTCACTCTCACCCAGCTGATCTCTGTGGCCGCCATAGTCCCTATGATAGCATGTGTGGCCAAGCTCACAGATGTGGGTCTTTATCCTCAGGCCTGCCTTCTTGGCCTGTGTTTGGGAAGGTGAGACCATGTATCCACACTTCTGGGGTGAACCAGAGTGACCCAGACACCTGCGTGGGCTTCAGGCATGAACAAGAAGCCTTGGAAGTCTCTTCAGAAGCTCCTCTTCTCCTTGGAAGGATCCCAGGGCGGCTGAGAGAAGTTTCAGTGCATGTGGAGGAACTTGCACTAAACCAGATGACCAGGTAACCTAGTGACCGCCCTGGGTGATGCCCGAGGCGGCCGCTCTCCCCATCCTGAAGGCCTCAGGGAATATGACCAGGCACCTGGTGAAGGATCACGTGGTTTGGAGTTGGAGTGACAGAGCAGTGGGGGAGGGCACTTGCTTCACACACAGCATACTTGGGCTCAATCCCGGTACCCCATCTGGTCTCCTGAGCCCTGAGCACAGAGTCAGGAGTAAGTCCTTGGACTTCTGAGTGTGGCCCCAAAACAAGCCCCCAAAACATGTGATATGGAGGGTGGAGGGGGGTATTGGAACACCGCACGCAGGAGAACTTGAAACGCTGATCTGAGCAGGATGTAAGTTATGGTATAAAAGAGAGACAAAGGACGAGACACATGGTGTCTTCCTCACATTAAAATGCTGCATGAGACTGGGAGTATGCGCTTTCCTTGAGGGACTCTAGATTCAGTCTCTGTACTACAAGGTCCCCTGAGCACTGCTGGGAGTGACCACCAAGCAATAACCCCTGAGCACTGCTGGAAGTGACCCCCAAGCAGGGCAGCAAATACCCCTCTGAAACCTCCTCCCAAAAAGAGACATTCCAGCCCGAGGAGCATGCCCTAAGAAGAGAGGGGCTGCTCTTGGCAATGCTGCCCCCCCCCCCACCCTGTGCATGTCAACCCCTCTTGGTCTCTGGGATGCTCAGAGACATCAGGGTTACACCTGGCCTTGCTCCCCAGCACCCCTCAAGAGTTTCTTTGGGCAGAACAGTAGTCCAGTACCAAGGCCACTTCTGATTCAGGTCCACAGGGCTAGGCTGAGCTGTACTGAGCTGGCCCCACCTGTAGGGACATTCTCTCGCAGTCGCTGCTCTGTCCTCCCCTGGCTCTGTCCAGTTTGTTCTCAGAGTTTAACTGAGCTCCAGGTCCTATCTCTGCTATCACTGAACTTTCTGGTGTGTGTGTGTGTGTGTGGTGTGTGGTCACATCCAGTAGTACTCAGGGCTTACTCCTGGCTCTGTGCTCAGGAATTACTCCTGGAGGTGCTCAGGGATGGGATACCTGGGATCAAGCCTGGGTCAGCTACATGCAAGGCAAACACCCTCCCTGCTGTGCTATCACTCTGAGTCCGTAATACATTTCTTATAGAAACCTTTAGCATTAAGTGGCCAAGATTGTTTTATATGATTTTTTCCTCACCTCATTTGCTTCTGTGATCTGTCTGTTCATGCGCCTTGTTCAATTCTCTGTGGAATTGTCTTTTCTTGCTCATATGCATAAGTTTGTCATACATTCTGGATACTAATCCTTTAGTCATTAAAAACCTTTTCTCAATCTTTTCCATTTCATTAATGAAAGTCTTTGCCCAGCAGATACATATTTTCATTCTTTTTTTTTTTTTTATTTTTGGGGGGCACACCCATCGGATGCTCAGGGGTTACTCCCTGGCTCTGCATTCAGGAATTATACCTGGCAGTGCTCGGGGGACCATATGGGATGCCGGAATCCAACCCAGGTCGGCTGCTTGCAAGGCAAACGCCCTACTCACTGGACTATCTCTCCGGCCCCACATTTTCATTCTTATTCGACATTTCATAACACTTCCTTCATAGTTTGTAGTTAACGTGCATTTCTTTCTCTTTGAACAGTTAGAGACACGCTCTCTTCCTCCTTCCACTTTCTGGCTAAGCAGAACCTGTAGAAGGTATTGTTTTATTCATTAATGCAGCTGACCTGTCTTTTTTTTTTCTTTTTAGGTCACACCCTGAAATTCTTAGGGGTTAATCCTGGCCCTACACTCAGGAATTACTCCTGGCGATGCTCAGGGGACCATATGGGTTGCTGGGGATTGAACCCCCAGTTGGTCCATGCAAGGCAAACGCCCTCCCCACTGTGCTATCGCTCTGGCCCCTAGCTGACCTGTCTTGATTCAAAATTTTCCTACAAGTATATTGTAAAAAAATATTCTTCAGTATTTATAGTTTTGCTAAAAATAAAAAAATGTGGATTTCCCCTTCAGCTAGGTCTTTAATATCCTTGAAGTGTGTGTGTGTGTGTGTGTGTGTGTGTGTGTGTGTATTTTCAGTGTAAGGAAAGAGCCTAATTTTACTTTTCCTTTCCCCACTGGCTGGCCAGTTTTCCCAGAACAATTTATAAAATAATTCATTTCTTCATTGGTTATTTATAGGCTAATTCATTACACTGATTTATAATTCCACCTCTGCTACATCTTAGCTCTATTTCGGGGTTTATTTCTGGGCTCCCCAGTCCATCCCATGGTTTATCTATTCCTTCAGCATCACCACAGTGCTGATTTTAATAGCTTCATAATAATTCCTTATATCTGGCAAGCAGAAGTCTTCCAATTTTGGCTCTTTTATTTCAAAATTACCTTGGCTATTCTTGGCTCTCTCTCCTTTCATTTTAATTTTAAAATCATCTTGTTAAGTCCTGTGGAAAAATTCCTTTGGGATCTTGGTGGGCCAGTGTTGAATTGATGGGCCCGGTGAGGGGAGAATCGCTGTGTTGTCTCCCTGTCTGTGGGTCTGCTCTAGCTCCTTGTTATTTAAATCTTCTTATGGGCCCTTCAAAACAGTTTTATATTTCTCTCCTCATAGGCCTTGAACATTTCTGATAGATTTAATTTTAGATTATGTGATTTATCAGTTTAAAGGAAACGTATTTCATGTTCCACCACTGAATGCCTCGTTGGCTGCATATATTTCAGGGACAGACTTATTACATGGGGGAAGGTGCAGCTATTCCTGACGTGCTGAGTTTGAAAGAAAGTGTTTGTTTTTGATAGGAGGCTTTGAATAAAAATATGAATAGGTTTGAATATCATCAATAATATTTCATATGATTTTTCTTCATTTTATCTGCTGAAATGGGAAATGACATTGAGTCTTTCTTTTTTTCCTGAAGTTAACCCTTTGTAGCATTAGTGGTCTAAGCATCAGTTGGGGAGGGGTGGTGAGAGGGGAGACAAAAGAGAGGAAGGGAGAGAAAGAAGGAGAGAGAGATGGAGGGGGGGAGAGAGGGAGGAGGAGAATAGGAGGAAAGAGAGAGGAAGTGAGAGAGAGAGAAAGAGAGAGAAAGAGAGAGAGAAAGAGAGAGAGAGTCATATTTAGTTGCCTGTCCAGGAGAGGCTTGTGAGAGGGACAGAGCCTGCAGGCGGAGGGGATAGATGGCAAGGCTCTCCACCTCACCTGTGGTTGACTTTGGTTCTGTTTCCAGACAAGGCAGGAGTAACCCCTGAGCACTGCTGGTGTGGTCCAATCCTCCCCACTCATCACTGAAAAATTTATGATGGGACAGTAACTTAGTGGACTGTTGGGGCCTGGTACATTTGTGGAGGAAGTTTTTCTCTTGTTTTACAAATGTCTAAAGCTGGATTTGAAACAATTTGAAAAGGAAAAAGGGCCTTTCCCAGAGGCGTTTGTTTGTTCAAGATGTTGCAGGTGTGGCTGTAGTGCCCGACTGCGTTCAGCAGGTGGCAGACAGGAGACAGGCTTGTCTACTCCCAGCGCTTTGTCCCTTGGGCCCTGGATGGTGAATGGTTGATGGTCTGACATAGAAAAAGACAAGATCCTCTGGGATGAAACCAGAGCTACGGCAGAGCCTGACAAGCTACCCGTGGTGTATTCGATATGCCAAAAACAGTAATAATGGACCTCATTCTCAATGAATGGAGACGTTCCTGGTGCCCGCTTGAGCAAATCGATGAACAACGGGAAGACAAGTGACAAGACAAGACATTTATTTATGCTTTTTGGGTCATACCTGGCCATGCTCAGGTTTTAGTCCTGGCTCTGCACTCAGAAATTACTCCTGGTAGTAGTTGGGGGACCATATGGGATACTGGTGAATCTAACCCAGGTAGGCCGCCTGTAAGGCAAACGCCCTCCCCACTGTACTGTGACTCTGGCCCCTCCCAGAGGTGTTTAGGGGCCAGGAGTGACCCCAGGGGTGCTGGGGTCAAACTCAAGACCTTGCACATGCCAGACATGTTTTATTTCTGTGTTGTTGGGTTTGGGGTCACACCCAGTGGTGCTTAGGGGTTACCCCTGTCTTTTCACTAAGCTATTGCTCCTGGCAGGCTTGGGGGACCATGCAGGGTGCTGGAGGTGGAACCTGGGTCAGTTATATGTAAGGTCAGTACCCTCCCCAGTGTACTATCCAGCCCTTCACATGCAGTGAATGCACCATATCACGTTAGCCGTCTCCTGCCCCTAAAGTGGGCTCCTTCTTTTTATTTTTATTAGGTCCATACCTGTTGGTGCTTAGAGCTTACTCCTGGATCTGCACTCAGAGATCACTCCTGGTGGGGCTCCGGGGACCATATTGGGGTTAGAAATTAAACCTAGATTGGTCATGTGCAAGGCGAGTGCCCTAGCCATTGTGCTATCTCTCCGGCCCTCAGCAGGCTCATTCTTTCCTAGGCATTTCCTGGATTTCTCTAAGCAACTCTGCAGCAAGGCAGGTCTAGCTGCATTACCTCTGGCACAGCCTTGCCACTTGGACTCTCCGAGTCTCTCTGTATCCCTCCCGCACCTTCGGGCCACAGAGGGCAGCTCCGGGCTCTGCAGAGGCTCCTCCCTGCTCCCGCCTCCCTGCCCCCCTGTGCTCTGGCCCCTCATAAACCTGCTTCCTGGTCCACAGCCAGTGCCAGCAGCCCCTGCTCCCCCACTCTGCCATGAAGCTTGTAGTGACTCGCTTCAAGGAGGGTAAGGGGCAGGCAAGCCCTTCAGACACCACTCCTGGGGGTTCCTCCTCACACCCTCTCACTTGAGTGGAGGGGTGCTCCCTGGCTCCGTACCTGGAAGTTGCCTCCTGTTCCAGGCAAAGCTGCAAGTGAAGGAACTGTCCGGTCTATAGGGCAGCTCCCATACCAGCATCTTACCCAGACTGGAAGCATTTGGCCATTGTGCCTTGTTTGTTCTTGGTTTGGAGCTTCAGTTTTTGGGCTGAGATGGAGAAGGTCCCCCTGCTAACAGCCTGTTATATTTGTGGAAGGGGCAGGGCGAAGGGGGAATTCTGTTTTAAAATGTGCTGGCCTAAATTCATCACAGTGCTCTCTGGAGAACTGAGCACTGCCTCGAAGTTAGGTTGTGTTTTTCATGCTGATGTATAGATGCCTTTTCCATTCCTTTGGTGATCAATTGTGTCAGACTTGATTACTTATTAGTATTTTTAGAGAACACCAAACATTCTCTGTAATCCTTCATTGCATTCTAATTAATTTATCCACCCACTTTTTACTTTTCTTTTTCCCTTTTTAATTGCAAAATAAATCATATGTACCAAAGAGTGCATGTAACGGATGTGTGAGCTTTAGAAATAGTAATCAAATAGATGTTCACACATTCACCACCGAGTGAAGGCCAGGACTCCCAACCTCAGGCAGGCTCTGCAGGTTGTGTGACTCTGCCACTGACCCCTTTCCTCTCAACAAATGCTCACGGTTCTAGAACCCTCTTCCCCAGAAGTCATTGTTTTGCTTCTTTGCAGAAGCATGTCTCTTACCTCTATATTATAGGAATCTTATTCCATGAATTATTATTGAAGGTCTAGGATATCTCCCCTTTCCCTACCAGTCCCCTGTGGCTGGCGTTGCAGTGACAGATGCGATTCCAATGCTTCCAGTTGGTGCTCACACTGCCAGTTGCCCACTCGGCTGAGGTGCTCGCCCGGGTTGAATACTCCTCCTCAGAGCTGGTGTTTACGCACATGCTACGTCAGGGGTATGCTCGCTGGTGCTTACATACATGCTTACACACTCCTTTGGTGGTGGTGCTCCTGCACATTCTGATGGAAGTGCTCACCGGGGCTCTGACCTGGGGATCAAACTCTTGCTCTCACACTTATGAGACAGGTACTTTAGAGCTGCTCCCTGCCTAGCATCTTTCTAAAGGTCCTCGAGTGAATGGGGTTTGGAGAGAGAGAGACAGAGACAGAGAAAGAGATAGAGACAGAGACAGAGAGAGACAGAGACAGTGACAGAAGAGAGAGAGAGAGAGAGAGAGAGAGAGACTCTTCTTCATCTTTTGCGAGCACCTGAGAAGTTGTCTCTCTGCTTTTCCCACAGGACCTTCAGGATCTCCAGGTCAGGTAGGGCTGTGTGTGCCAGCTCGGGGCTTAGTTAAGGCAGAACCTCATGGCCAAACAGGGGCAAAAGCCAGACTGGGCTTGGACCCCAGGT
This sequence comes from Cryptotis parvus, assembly GCA_021461705.1. Lineage (NCBI taxonomy): Eukaryota > Metazoa > Chordata > Mammalia > Eulipotyphla > Soricidae > Cryptotis > Cryptotis parvus. Next base: position 26,003 of record JAJIBD010015208.1, read on the forward strand.
AACTCAGTTACAAGCTGGGCTTGGACACCCAGGAAGGGATGTGGTGCAGAACCCAGGTGTACAGAGCCATGGGCGGAGGGTAAGAAACCTGGGACTAGGCAACAGGAACTGTTGGGGTACAGCTGGGAGGCCCAGCAATGGTGCAGAGCAAAGGGATCTGGTCCACACGGGTGGCTGTGGCCATCTCCAGGAAAGCAAGTAAGATAGAGCAGCTCAGGGACGGGACCAGTGACCTCATTCACGGGGAAATGAATAGACTGCGTGGGACAGGACAGGGAAGTCATACACTGAACTGGGCAGCGTTAGGGACAGGACTGGGACGTCATTCACGGATAACACAAGACCTAGATATCTGTGGAGGAACCTGGAATCATCTGTACAAAACTCACTTTCTTCCGGGTTTTGTATGCAAATCTTTCATACAATTCTCAAGAACCCACATGCACAGGAAAATCCGCTTGCGTTCACAGTTGTACCACATGCCAGAGCCACTGCAGGTGCCCTGCAGCCAGCCTCGCCTGCGCTTGGTGCATGGGCTATAATTCCCGCCCAGTGATGCGGAGAGCTCAGAAACTGGCTGTTCTGGGAAAGGAGGAGCTCTGCCCAGCTTGGGTCTTCCCAGCTCAATTTTCTTTTCTTTTCTTTCTTTCTTTCTTTCTTTCTTTCTTTCTTTCTTTCTTTCTTTCTTTCTTTCTTTCTTTCTTTCTTTCTTTCTTTCTTTCTTTCTTTCTTTCTTTCTTTCTTTCTTTCTTTCTTTCTTTCTTTCTTTCTTTCTTTCTTTCTTTCTTTCTTTCTTTCTTTCTTTCTTTCTTTCTTTCTTTCTTTCTTTCTTTCTTTCTTTCTTTCTTTCCTTTCCTTCCTTCCTTCCTTCCTTCCTTCCTTCCTTCCTTCCTTCCTTTCTTTCTTTCCCTCTCTTTCTTTCCTTTTTTTCTTTCCTTCTTCTCCTTCCTTTCTTTTATTAAAATTTAAATTCTTATTTATTTATTCATGTATTTATTCATGTATTCATGTATTTATTTATTATTGTTATTTTGATTTGGGGGATCATAATCAGCAATGCTCATGGAGTTACTCCTGGCTCTGCACTCAGGAATTACTCCTGACAGTGATCTGAGGACCATATGGGATGCCAGAGATCAAACCGGGTCAGCCACATGCAAAGCAAAAGCCCTCTCTGCTCTACTATTGCTCTGGACCCAGCCCAGCTTCCAAGACCGTTTGGGGACTGGATTTGTGCAGACTTTGGATTTATGCAAAAGATATTTATTGCCTTTCCTGCAATATCTTTCTTTCCTTCTTTTCTTGCATTATCAACAATTATGCTTATGAATCAGAAATCTTGGAAAAGGACAGAATGGAAGAAGAGTTTTGATTCACACTTTTTGATTCAACAGAGTTACTTTAAAATTTTAATTTATTTTATTTTGTGGTTGGGGGGTGGCATTTTCCCAAATGGAACTCAGTGGCCCAGACCTCTCCCCTCCTGGCAGTGACTGGGCCGCAATTCATTGAAAGGACTCAAGGATATTGTGGGGCAGGGGTCAAGCTGGTGCTGGCCGTATGCACCAGTTTCATGGCTAGATGATCTCTTTGACTGTTGCTTTTTATTTAAAATGGGGACCTCCGTGGGCAGTTCTGTGGGCCATGGGTGTCAGTTATGGAACTCAGGGTCTCCCACATGCTAACTATGGACTCTACCTCCATAGACTCTCTCTGGTCCTGGGGATGACTTTTTATCCAATACTTGTTTTAATAATCTTTCTTGTGAATACACAGAATTGAAATACTTCCTATAATATACAATATTTTGTAAGCATTTCCTCTTTGCTCAGTAACACACAAATAATATTTCTCAATACTACTAATTTTTTTTCTTGCTTTTCGGGTCACACTCAACAATGCTCCTGGCTCTGCATTCAAGAATTACTCCTGGTGGTGCTCAGAGGGTCATATGGGATACTGGGGATCTAACCCAGGTCAGCAGCATGCAAGGCAAACACCTTATCTGCTAGACTTTCCTCAGACCCCTGGCTGGTATATTTTATTTTGTTTTATTTTATTTTTTTTTATCTTTTGGTTTTAGGTCCATGCCTAGTGGTGCTCAGAACCTACTTCTGCCTCTGTGCTCAGGGCTGACTCCTAGCTTTGTGCTCAGGGCTGACTCTTGATTCTGTGCTCAGGTATTACTCCTGGCTCTGTGCCCAGGGCTGACTCCTGGCTTTGTGCTCAGGGATTCTCCTGGCTGTGTGCTCAGGGCTCACTCTTGGCTCCGAGCTCAGTATTCACTCCTAGCTCAGTGCTCAGGGCTCACTTCTGGCTCTGTGCTCAGGGCTGACTCCCAACTCTGCTCAGGGATTTCTCCTGACTCTGCTCTGGGATCACTCCTGGCTCTGTGCTCATATCTTATTCCTGGCTCTGTGCTCAGGGCTTGCTCCTGACGGGGCTTGGAGGACCATATGTAGTACCAGAATCAAAGTGGCCTGGCTGCATTGAAGTTAAGTGCTCTCCTCGACATACTGTCTCTCTGATGTTGGCTTTATGGAATCTATTTATTCATTCATTCATTTATTCATCTATTTATTTATTTATTTATTTATTTGTTTATTTGTTTATTTATTTATCTATGTATTTTTTTTCTTGCTTTTTGGGTCACTCTCGGCGATGCTCAGGGGTTACTCCTGGCTCTGCACTCAGGAATTACTCCTGGTGGTGCTCAGGGGGACCATATGGGATGCCAGGGACTGAATCTGGGTGGGTTGCATGCCAGACAAGCATCCCTACCTGTTGGACTATCACTCTGGCCCAACTTTGTATAACTTAAATTTACACATGGAAAAACCTCTGTGTGTGTGTGTCTGTCCACACATGCTTGTATGCCTGTACATGCACACTCTTACAGGGACACACACATGCATGTGTGTGTCTGTGTGCATTTTCCCATCTGTGCCTACTTGTGTGTGCGTGCTGGGGAAAGTTCAGGCACTCAGCCCCAGATTCTGGCCATTTTTCCCTCCGGGAGCAGATGGGCCGACAGGTGCTGTGACTTCAGAGCAGAGGGAACCAATTAAAGGGTTTTTTTTTATTCCTCAAGGAAATTTGCCTTTAATTTCCTTTGTGATTAGCCTGCTTATTGCTAAACATAAGCTGATGGCTGAGCCCCTTTGATTTCTCCTTTCAGTGAGTCTCCTTCCTACCCCTTTCATTTCCATTGTTTTATATTTAGCCCCAGACAGCTGAGAAAATATGCAGTGCGTGCAACCCGGCCAGCCTCCCCGATTGTTCTGGGTGAATTCCAGGTGCTACTTCAGCGTCCTATGCTTAAGGCCCCAGGGCGTGGCCAGGCCACCATCAGACTCTATCCTCAGTTCAGAGTGTGAGCACAGAGCATACTCATGCTCAGATGTTTGAACAGAGGAACCTAGAAGATGGTTCAGTGGCTTCCATTGTTTGCTCTGCAAGTGTGAGGTTCGGAGTCCAAACCCCAGGGCTTCCTTTGTGCATCAAGGCAATCCTGACAGCTCCACAGTCTGGGACCCCCAGAGAGCAGGGAAAAATGTTTGAATTTGGAAGCGACACTAGTAGCTCTTCTGCTCCTCCTCTCCTGCTCTCCCTTGGCTGTGATGGAGATGACTAGTGACTCATTCAACAGATTCTGATTGTGTTGGGGTTCAAGAGTGAACAAAGGCATGGTGGCTGTTCCCAAGCTGGTAGGCTCCCCCCTTCTTTTTTATTTTGGGGAAACACACCTGGCAATGCTCATGGGCTACTCCCAGTGGTCACTTGCGATGGTGCTGGGGAGCCTGGGGGTGTCAGGGATTGAATTTTGGTCCCAGCAGGCAACACCAGCCATTTGAACTAACTCTTTCACCCCATCGGCCTCCATTTAAATTATAAACCCCATAGGCTGGGTTCCTAACACCCTTTTCAGAACCACATCGGTTGGTGGGCTCTCTGGGTGGTGGGTTTCTGCTGTAAGTCAGAGCCCAGGATGGGGTGAAGGTTCACATGGAGGAAGGGCTGGGGAGTCAGGAGGGGCTGAAACCAGCAGACTCTGGCAGAGAGAGAAAACTGGGGCCAGGAAGGCCTCTGAGATCATTGCACTGGTTTTCTGCAAGTTCATTGGGAGGTCCTAGGGCTGAGGGCTGGAACCACCCTGACTGGGACACTCGAGGCCATCCTCACAGGCCCTTTCCTGTCTCTGGGTGCTGGCCTCCAGCTTTGCACACAAACCTGAGCTACAGCAGCCTGGCTGCTGGGGAGTATGTCAGGTGCCTCTGGTCAACTGTTCCTGGGCCCATGTCTGCATGGGCAGGTTCAAGGCTCTGAATGCTCTGGGGTTCTGGGGGCCTGTCACTGTCCTTGCAGCCACTCCAGGGACAAAGGCATCTCCACCTGTCATGGAAGAGCCTGGTATGGGGGTTCACCTGATGCCCCTCTCTATGTGCCCAGAGTGGATCAGACTCAGAGAGCACAATGGGCTCTTTTCCTTTTCCCCTTCCTTCCTTCCTTCCTTCCTTCCTTCCTTCCTTCCTTCCTTCCTTCCTTCCTTCCTTCCTTCCTTCCTTCCTTCCTTCCTTCCTTCCTTCCTTCCTTCCTTCCTTCCTTCCTTCCTTCCTTCCTTCCTTCCTTCCTTCCTTCCTTCCTTCCCTTCCTTCCCTCCCTCCCTCCCTTCCCTCCCTCCCTCCCTCCCTCCCTCCCTCCCTCCTCCTCCTCCCTCCCTCCCTCCCTCCCTCCCTCCCTCCCTTCCTTCCTTCCTTCCTTCCTTCCTCCCTCCCTCCCTCCCTCCCTTCCTTCTTCCTTCATTTCTTCTTTTCTTTTTTGAATGGGGCCTCTAGAACTAGTTCATTTTTCATGAACATAGTTTTGTTAAGATTCAGCTGTAGACTTATCTTTCCACATACTCAGTCAAAGTCAGC
>JAJIBD010015209.1:0-16660 GCA_021461705.1 Cryptotis parvus
TTTGGTTAAAATGAGTCCTACCTAGTCTATTCTTTGTAAATCAGTTGCAAATGGAATTTATTTAATTTCCTTTGTTTGGATTGCTTATCATTGTGTGTAGAAAATAAGTGCTGTGCGGTGTACTGTATGTACACATAGTGTTTGGGAAAGATATGTGATCTTGTATCCCATAACACAGCTAAACTGTAATATTAGTTTTAAGAGTTTTTTTTTTTTTTTTTTGCATCACCCCCAGCCATGCTCAGGGAGTTACTCCTGGATCTGCACTCAGGAATTACTTCTGGCAGTGCAAAGGGGATGATATGGGTTGCCGGGTATTGAACCCAGGTCAGCTGCATGCAAGGCAAACACCCTACCCGCTGTGCTATCGCTCCAGCTCCCAGGTCTAAGAGCTCTTATTTTGTCATTTCCTGAAGACTGTCCATATTTGAGATCAGGGTGCTGCTGATAAAGATCATTTGAGGTCTATCCCAGGATGTCTTTCAGTCCTTTCTCTGTCTAAATGCTTTGGCCAGCCACAGGTATGTGGAATAGTGCTCATCATCACTCATCACTTGATCACTTGAATCCCATTATTCATCGATTTGCTCGAGCGGGCGCCAGTAATATTTCCATTGGACCCTATCACGTGCCAATGTAGCCCAATGGCATCTGGTTGATTCAGGAATATGAAGAGCCTCAAACCGTTCCTTCAGGGTCTTAACAAGGAAGTCTGACCATCTTGTAGGTGGGCGGCCACATGATCTTTGACATCCCGTGGGATCCAGTCAGTAACGGCTCTAGTCCAGCGGTTGTCTCCAAATCGCATTACATGTCCAGCCCATCTGATTTTCGAAGACTTGGCAAAACGAGACAGAGTCCCTGATTCTGGAATAGCGACGGATGTCAGAACTCCGATTCCTTCACTCACTTGAGTGAGGCGTGATATTCCAAGCATAGCTCTTTCGATGCCTCTCTGGGAGACCCGAATAGCATTCTCATCCTGCTTTCGTAGGGCCCAGGTCTCTGAGGCATATGTTAACGCAGGGAGAATGGTGGAGTCGAAGAGATGTGTCCGAACCGGAGGTTCTTTGTCCTTTTTAGCTATTTCTTTGATGCCTTTGAAGGCATTCCATGCCGCTCTCTTCCTCCTGCGCAGCTCAGGTTTTTAGGTCGTTCATCATGTTGATTTCTCGACCTAGGTACACATAACTGCTGCATTCAGAGATGTTTGTTCCATTGAGAGTGAATGTGGCCTCAGGAACTAGTTCATTTTTCATGAACATAGTTTTCTTCAGATTCAGATGTAGACCTATCTTTCCACATTCTCGGTCAAAGTCAGCCAGCATTTGTGCCGCTTGGCTAATGTTTGGTGTTATTAGAATGAAGTCATCAGCGAGCGGAGGTGGTCTAGTTGCTGACCATCTATCTTCACTCCCATTCCTTCCCATTCTAATTGTCTCATGATGTTCTCGAGTGTGGCGCTGAAGAGTTTTGGTGAAATGGTATCACCCTGTCGAACCCCTTTTTTGACATCAATGATCACTTCTTTGTAGAATGGTGAGATCTTGGTGGTGAATCCGTAATATAGCTCATGAAGGATCTTGATGTATTGGGTTTGAACAGCCTGTTTGGCTAGGTCTTCGATGACTGCTTCAGTCTCCACAGAATCAAAGGCTTTCTGTAAATCAATGAATGCACAGGATGGATATGTCATTCCCAACGTTCTCCCTTCTGAAATCCGACATGCCATCTCGTTGGTAAAGATGGGGAACAGCACCAGGCCCAGACAAAGTCAGACCTGAACACCTGAAGAATCTGCCGTCGGTACTCATCAATACACTAGCTCGGCTCTTCACACGCTACCTGTCTGAATGCAAGGTGCCCTCCCAATGGAAAACCAGCAGGACAGTTCTACTGTTCAAGAAGGGAGACATTCACAACATCGGCAACTATCGCCCCATCTGCCTGTTGTCCAGTCATCTACAAGCTGTTTACACGAGTCATCCTGAAACAGGATTAGCAGAACACTAGATGAAGGACAACCATGCGAGCAAAGCAGGTTTCCGGAAAGGATTCAGCTGTCGACCATATCCACACAGTAACCAAGCTCATTGAGGTTTGTAGGGAGTACAAGATGCCGCTCTGTCTCACGCTCATCATCACTCATAATAAGAGAAATGCAAATGAAAACACCAGTGAGATATCATCTCATCCTGTGAGGATGGCACATATCAAAAGCCTGGAAATAGCCAGTGTTGGAGGGGCTGTGGTGAGAAAGGAACCTTAACCCACTGCTAGTGGACATGCTGCCTGGTTTAACCTCTATGAGAAGGAATCGGAGATCTCTAAAACCAAAACAAAGCAGGAGCAGGCGCCGGGGCTCCCAGGTGATCCAGTGATACCACTTCCAGCATCTATTCCTCAACAAAAAACCTCAGTTCCAAAGAATATATGCATACATATGTTCATCCCTGTACTTAGTACAAGTGCGGTCAAGGTACAGAAAAACCCAAATGTTTAACTCAAATGTTGATGAGTGGAACAAGAAACAAACCAAGTCAGGCAATGTTCAGCAACCTAGCTGGAACGAGGCGCTCTCATGCTGGGAGGCGTCGGTCAGGAGGAAAGGGACAGGCACAACATGACCGCTCTCATGTGGGGCTTAAAGATACTCAGCGAGGTGGCAACAAAGATCCAAAGGCAACGGAGCAGGGAGCTGATCCATGCAACCGAGCTGGGGGGTAAGACGGAGGGTGTTGGGGCCCTTCAGGGAAAGCCCACTGGTGGTGGGCGTGGTGTTGGAATTAAGTCCATGGGAAACATTACTAATAGTACTATAGGCCTCGAAAGCATAAATTAAAATTTAAAAAATAAAAAACTCCAGGCAACATATTTTGTTAAATGAAAAAAATAATAAATAAATGAATACTTTGACTAAAACCAACATCACGGTCTTAAGTGGGAGTGAGAGAGTCACCAGTCTCCTTCTTGACTGAGAGCAGGTGTGAAACTGTGGGCAGTGGAGAGAGAGAGAGAGAGAGAGAGAGAGAGAGAGAGAGAGAGAGATGCTGGTCTCCTTCCTGACTGACAGAGATGTGAAGCCACGGGCAGTGAGAGAGGGATGCTGGTCTCCTTCCTGACTGAGAGCAGGTGTGAAGCAGTGAACAGTGGTCGTGAGAGACACTGGTCTCCTTCTTAACTGACGGCTGGTGTGAAGCCGCGGGCAGTGAGAGAGATGCTGGTCTCCTTCCTGACTGACAGCTGGCGTGAAGCCGCAGGCAGTAGAGAGAGACGCTGGTCTCCTTTCAGACTGAGACCAGGTATGAAGCAGCAGACAGTGGGCATGAGAGAGACGCTGGTCTCCTTTCCAGACTGAGACCAGGTATGAAGCAGCAGACAGTGGGCATGAGAGAGACGCTGGTCTCCTTCCTGACTGAGAGCAAGATCAGGCAGTGTGAAGTAGCAGGTAGTTGGTTGCTTCCTCTTATTCCTAACTCATAATATATCGTGATAGGGTGTGGGACTTTATAAACCATCTCCTTGGTATATTATGAGCTGAGCCTGTGGTTTTACCTTTATTGAATTTAACATGTATATGACTGTCTAAGAAGATGGTTTCAAGGGCTGGACCGATGCTTAGCATGCGGGTCCCCAGTGTTTGATTCCTGACCCCATACGGTCCTTCCAGTCCTCCAGGAGTCCGTGTTCCTGCCCCATTGACCACCCAAACCAGACTCTGCTCAACCCCAGGTGCCCTCCCAAGAGCCCAGGAGACTGAAAAGGAGTCACAGGGGTCCTTCCTGTTTGTCACAAAGCTGCCTGGGAACAGAGACGGGTCCTCTTCTGTGTCTTGCTAGAGGGCACAGAGGAGCTGGAGCTGCTGGCACTGTGAGGCATCCACAAGCAGGACCGGGGCAGGCGCCGAGGCCAGGGGAAGTGGGCATCCCGTGCGTGTGACTCCATGGGTCACTGCATGGGAGCTAGGTGTGGGGGAGCCCGGGCGACCTGGAGTTCATGGGAAATTCCTCTCCGACAGCTGTGGAGCTTCTGTCCAGGGTCTGTGCTAAGAACCTCTCGAGCCTGAGTGCTCTGGTGGGGAAACCAGGGTAAACAGGACTGGCTGCTTCCTGATTGGCCTCCCCAGGAGAGCCCCCCAACCCCAACGGGAGCCATGGGGGTGCAGAGGAAGCTTGGTGGCCTCCATCCATATAAACGCTGCTGCTGTCCACTCTCCACACAGACCAGGAGGCGAGATCCCTGAAGGCTCGTCCAAGTAGGTGAGTCGAGACCCTGGTCTTCCCCAGCGCTCTGGGCTTTGTGAGGTGGGGAGAGCAGCCCATGATCACAGGCTTAGTCGGGGTGGGAGTCTCCACCAGGGATGCCTGAGTGCGAGTAGCAATGTCCTTAGTGTGGCCCACAGGTGAGCTTGCTGATACACCCATACCTTGCCATGCTTCTAAGCCAGGTCTATTCCCACCTGCCTTCCCCTACCCTCTACTAACCACCAATACTGACCACCTTGGGATGGTGTAGTGATAGGCCATGGCCACTTCCATACATTCTCAGGAGCATGACTCCTTCGAACCCGAGGTTCTGAAAGTCCAAAAACTGAGAGATTGAGGGGCAGAGTGGTCAGTCTGGGACTGCGTTCCTCTTCCCCACTCCTGGGGGACAAGGGGTAGCTAGGATTGTCTCCAGGACACAGAAACAATCTTCGGCTGAGGTCTGGACAGCGCAGTGCGTGCCTCAGGCTCACACAGCAAGTTGCCAACAGAGACGCCATCCTAGCCCTGGCCCCAAGCTCTGCGTGTGAGCCCCTTCCAGGGCCCACAGCCTCAGCCAGAAGGACCTGGGGTGAGCTCCTGGAGGAAGGCCGGCACTTCTCAAGCACAGAAGAAGTGCTTCTTTCCAGCCCTCCAGCCTGTGCTACCCCTGAGTTGGGATAAAGCACAGAGTACGGAGACCTTCACAGGCTCTTCACCAGTGTTCCCTGCCTTCTACAGGGCGACTGAGCAGAACCATGTTTGCCGTGCTCTGTGACCCTCACCCTTATCTTGCTGGTGGCTCCCGTCATTGTGTGTGATGTGGACAATTCTTGCTCTGGAAGCCCTGGCATCCCTGGCACCCCTGGATCCCATGGCCAGCCGGGTAGAGATGGGAGAGATGGTGTCAAAGGAGACCCTGGCCCTCCAGGTATGGGGCAGGAGACACCACCCAGAGCTGGGAGAGGGGCGGGCAGGGGGCACCTGTTCCCAGAAGGTCTGACTGTCTGAGGCTCGGGCTGGGTCCCGGGGTCCACTGGATAATGGGTGGGTGGTGAATGGTGGTTGGTGGATGGGTGGCAGTTGGATGGGTGGGAGGTGGTTGGTTGGCAGTCCTGGATGGTCTGTCTCCAGAGTGCCCACGAGGTCCCCAAAGGGAGGCAGCCACATTGGCCTCCTCAGATGTGGGCTATATGTGAATCTGTGTCTCCCTCTCCTTGCAGGCCCCATGGGCCCCCTGAGGAGATGCCAGGCCCTCCTGGGCGTGACGGGCTGGTGGGAGCCCCGGGATGCCCTGGAGAGCGTGGAGAAAAGGGCGAGCCGGGCATAAGGGGCCCTCCAGGTAAGCAGGTTTGGGGAAGGGCAGTGCCCACATGGCAGAGTGCCCGGTGGGCCACTGTGGGAGGGATAGTGCTGCTCGGGTCAATCCCTGGCCGTCCAAAGAGCATGTTGCTCAACTTAAATCTGGGTATGAGGTTGAAGAGTGAATCAGGTGGGGGTAGCTGACACAGTGGCTGCAAAGGCTCCAGGCCACAGTGCTGCCGAGGGAGGAAGGAAAAGGAGCTAAGGTGCTGGGACATTCTGAGGCTGTGGAGCCGGGACCCAGGCAGGTGGCATGGTCGAAAACCCCAGCATCTCAAGAGGGAACTCTGGAGCTTGTCACAGTGGCCCAGATCCAGCAGCCTCTCTTGATTATGGTGGATGGTGTAGGCGAAGGGAACCTGCCCAGAAGCCAAAAAAAAAAAAAAAAACCCCACAGAAGTGGGCAGACCATACAAGGCCATGGCTAGGAAGAAGAGCACAGTGGGCTCTCGGGAAGTAGGGAGAGGCTCTCTGTGTCTCGGGGCCTGGTTGGGAGGTATGGGCACACTAAGGGCAGAGGACCAGCCCCCCAGGAGGCTGCCCCGGGTCTGCAGGTTCAGGTTTCTGTTGACTTGCTCCTTATGTGGTGAAATCTCCCTACAGGCTTTCCCGCTTCCTAGATGAGGAGTTACAATCCACACTCCACCACATGCAACAACAAATCATGCAATCCAGGGGTGGTAAGTGAACCCCCTGGGGCCTCCTAGGGAAGGAGGTCGCCTATAAGGCCCCCTTCTCCTCAGCAAAGGGATGGGCAGGCAGGTGAAGGTATATGAGTCTTGGGGTGAAGAGTGAAATTCCCCTTTTCTGATGTTCTTAAATGGCCCAGAGGAGACAGGGGTAGATCAACAGACAGGCCCTCTCTGTCGTGAGACAGCAAGTGGGGGTGGAGGGCGACTGTGTGAGAACGACGGACACAGAGAGAGCAATTCAGGAAGACAGGATGGAAGAGGGAGGGAGAGAGATGACAAGACCAGAGCGAGAACCAGGACAGCCCATGGCAGGGTGGGGACTTAGAGAAAAGGAGGCTGCTGGCCTGACCCAGACCTCTCCCTCCCAGTTCTCGCTTTGCAGGGCTCTGTGCTGGAGGTGGGAAATAAAGTCTTCTCTACCAATGGACAGTCTGTCAACTTCGAAGACATTAAAAAATCATGTGCCAAAGCAGGCGGCCGCATTGCGCCCCCAGGAACTCAGAGGAGAATCAGGCCATTGCCAGCATTGTGAAGAAGTACAACACTTACACCTACCTGGGACTGGAGGAGGGTTCCAAGCCTGGTGACTTTTACTATATTGATGGGACCCAGGTGAATTACACCAACTGGTACCCAGGGGCCCAGGGGTCAGGGCAAAGAGAAGTGTGTGGAGATGTACACAGATGGGCAATGGAATGACAGGAACTGCCTGCAGTACCGACTGGCCATCTGTGAGTTTTGAGCACAGTTCAGGGTCAGAGAGTAGATAGTTTCCACCCTGAAGGTCCACGTAACCTATGAGATACTGTCGCTCCTTTTACATCGAAATTGATTCGTGCCTCAGAGTTGAGGCATTCTGAGGCAACCTCTCTGCCATGATCACTAATCAGCCCTGCGCCCTCTAAAGCCCCTGCTCTGTGCTATACTTCTCAGCAGTTTTCCCCCTGCCCTTTGGGAAGAGATGAGACTTGGTTCTTCCTCCTCCCATCCAGTTCCTTTATTTAGAGATGGCCACAGTGAGGTCCGGGATGGAGATTTACCCTCCAAATTTACACAAAGGTGCGCTTTGGGGGACACCTCATCTTTCCCCACAACCTGCTCTGCAACTGCAGCAAGATTCGACCATTCTGGTTAAGCATGATGATAGGAACAAGGAGATTTCTGAGATGTTCCAAACATGTGGGGCTAATTCCACACTGTGGGATTGTCGGGTATCTGAGACTGGAGGACAGCTGTCAGTCTTTCCATGAGGTCAGAGGGCTGGCGGTGCCCCAGCATGGTGGAGGTGGTCTCAACACTGGTTACTGACATGCACAATCCACTTCCTTGAGTCTTGAGAGTGCCAGTTCAACTCCTGACCTGGAAGGAAAATCTCACACCAAGCCAAGATATAACCCACATAACTTCCACATTACCCCAAAACCACTTAACACCTCATGAAGGTGTTCAGTATACTTTTTATTCAGTACATACTGTGCACCAAGCACCTTAACAAACATTCTAATTCGTCTTCTGAAATGTTATTTAATCAGCATAACTTTCTCCATTTTTTTATATGAGGGCAGGGAGACTTTGAGACTTTAAATGTTTTCAATCACATACAGCCAGGGGCAGAGGCTGGATTCAAGCCCACCTATCTGGAGCGGAAGCTCAGGCTCAGCATTGCCCCCTCCTGCTGAATAGAGATGATTTCACTGTCATAAATTATGAATATTTCTTGAATATTTGGAAATATTTTAAGACATATCACTGAACAGAGATGATTTAAGTGTAATAAATTATGAAACAATTACAAAAACTGGCATGTTTGTTGCTTTGATTTCAAGAAACTTCCCATTTCTGGTATTTTTATTGATCAATTGTAGCTCTGAGCCCCTACTTATCTGAAAAAGAGAACATTCAAGTCTCAGCTTCTGCTTTCTTTGTTGGGTGGGAGAGCAACCAGCCCACCTTCTTTAGGTCATACAGGCAGGTGGGGTGCTATAGAACCAACTGGAAGTACCTATGGGGATGGGGGCGAGGAGAAGAACATGGCGGGCATTGGTCATGAGGGCTGGCATAAGACGGCTTCAGATCCAAGACCACTTGTTCCATTTCGGAGTGGTGAATTATGAGTTCCGTTGCCCAATGAAAGTACTGAAACTGGATACTTCAGTAGCTCAGCAGTAGTGGCACTCATGGCTCTGTCCCTCACCCCTCTGAGCCAGCCCCAGCTCATGTCCACCTGGAATGATATTACACCCCTTACCCCAGGACCATATAGGAGTTACACCATGTCTCTGCTTGCTTAAGGAAGCAACCATGCAATGCACCCCATCTCTAGAAAGCTTCTACTTCTCCCCTCTCACCTCTTGGAACTGCCTCAGCACACGTACTAATTTCATGGATTGAGGGGGAACATCACAAAACCAGAGTTGAAAGAACAGAAATGTTTCTCATTCTTTCATGTTTTTTTTATCTGCCCACTCTGCCACGTGTGATTAAGGCCAGCACATAAATTATTTCAGAAAAGCATAAGGCAGTAGCATGTTTAATTCTCCTTATTTTATAAATGAATGTTCCAAGCCTCCCAAAAATTAATCTTTTAGTCTTCGTTAGGTCTGTCTACTTACTTAATGGCTTTATTGTCAATAGTCACTATGTTATTTTCATCACTTTTCCAGGGGTGTACTTGGAGGTGCTCAGAGGTTACCCTCCAAGCTAATCTGGCAAATTTTCCAGGAGTCACTCCTGGTGGTGATTAGGGAAACACGCAGTGACGAGAATCAAACCCAGTGAAAACGTTTATTGCTGATTTATATGAGAAGTGGACTGAACCCGCCATCCCTTCCGGGCACCTCGTGAGTGGCTGGGCACAGGGAGAGCAAGTAGAAGCTCTGCCCCATGTCTCTAAGTCTCTGGTTCAGCATACCTGGGCCGGATTGAAAATAAAAACTGCTGCAGGGTGGAACTCGATGAGATGGGCTGTGATAGGCTGTCGCTGGGTGGAGTTCTGACAAGAGGGAAGCCCGGATGTGGAAAATGGTGGCCTGATGGAGTGGTGGGGTCATCTGGCTTGTTGTGCCGCTCTGCTGGGGTGGCGGGCCAGGGCATGAGTAATCCTTAAACAGGGGGTCCTGGAGTAAGCCATGAGTAACAAGCACCACTGGATGTGACTGTTTGAATGCTTCTCCCAGCTTCAGGAAAAGTTCATCAACATCTCGGTGGGACCTGCAGATGCAGGGGTGCCCACCCAGGGAAGCCAGATGTCGGGGCGCAGCTGGGGTCCCCAACAGTGCCGGGAAGCAAGTTCTCTTCTACCTCCAAGTCGGGCGGGAATGGATGAAGACTCAGGAATCCGATGCAGTTTTAAAAGGCTTTACTTATCACAGGTTCAGGCATACAAATCAGCAATAGGAAAAAACTGTGCTTAGAATACCCAGCTAGAACCCCAGACATGTGTGGCCCTGGCCCGCCACCCCAGCAGAGCAGCACAACAAGCCAGATGACTCCATCACTCCATCGGGCCACCATTTTCCACATCCGGACTTCCCTCTCGCCAGAACTCCACCCTGCGACAGCCTATCACAGCCCGTCGGCAGCGTGGTTCATCTATAAATGCTATATTTAGAGGTGACTACAAGGGTTTGCCACCTGCATGGCAAGCCTGGCAAGCTGCCCTGTTTTATTTGATATGCCAAATACCAGTAGCAATTATATTAGTTCATTCCCATGAATGAACTAATGGTTTGAAGCTCTTTATGTTCCTGAAGCGAATAGATGCCCTTGGGCTCTACTAGCATGAGACAGGACATTTGGAGATATTACTGGTGCCCGCTCTAGCAAATAGATGATCAATGGGAGGATAGTGATAGTGATATGAGAAGTGAAAACAAGTGAAAACGTTTATTGCTGATTTATATGAGAAGTTTTGATTGACTTTTTTGTTGATCTTATATTCAATCACCTTTTTGAGAACCAAAATTCCCCCTAATATTTTTGGAGTCATTAATTCTCTTATATTTTATAAATATATAGTCATAGATTAAAAATAACAAAGTTTGCCAGATCCCTATGTGTCAGGGACTCCTGGGGTCCCCCAACAATACCGGAAATGAGTTCCCTTCTACCACCGAAGCCGGCAGGGAATGGATAAAAACTCAGGAATCCAGTGCAGTTTTAAAAGACTTTACTATCGCAGGTTCTGCTATACAATCTAAGAACAGGAAAAACCCTGGACTCTGCGTTCTCGGCTGGGCCCCAGCCACATCTAGGCCAAGATGGCTGCCACCACGTGTTGAAGCCCAACAGAGAACGGAGAGGACCGAGAGAGGAAATGCCAAGGAAAGCCAAAATAGTAAAAAAAAAAAAAAAAATAGCCCCTTCTTCTTTCTCCTAGCTTCTTTTATAGGCAGAAGCTGCCAAAATCTTCCAGCCCAGCCCATTGGGCTATCTAGAGATAAAGCCTGGCAATCTACCTTTTGAAGTGTAGATTTTTAGGTGGGCCTTTGGCTCAAGCTTCACAAAAGTCAGAGCTGATTTTCAGATGCAAAATCTCCCTAGCAGAGTGAGGAGGGGTTGTATCTCTGAACCAGAAAGCAGTTCAGAATGTAGTTTGTAGGATATGGCATTAATGCTTTTTACCATGAATATATAGCTAGCAGATCTCAGACTCTGGATCTCACTAAGGTCCAAAATCCATCAGAATAATTCAGTTTGGCATTACCTTTAGAGTCAGAGACACGTTAGTTTGCCCAGAGGTGAGATGGCATGTCTCTGAACTTGGAGAATTGATTGCATTATGGTTGATCAAACGTGGCCAAGTACTCTTGGGATATCTACATGTATGTCCCATGCAGGGACCTGTGGGAACAGAATATTGATCTGGGGCAAGCGAGATTCATGATAAAAATATTTATGCCATATAAAATTATGAAATCAGTCCAATTCTGCCCAGACTCCCATTGCGTCTGCTCCGGAGATTCCCCAAAAAGCAGAGACCAGCTCTTCACATAAGCTTAGTGTAGGTGGAGGCTAAGGATCAGTAGGGTGTGTTACCCAACACATATGGTATTTATATATTTTCTATCTTGATTCAAATTTTCATATTTCCATTTTTGAAAACTGAGGTGACATTCTGTAAGTTTTAGGTGTCCCACATTATAGTTGTCAGGGAGACACTACAGCACATTCACCACCATAAACCTAGTTTTCAACCAAGTCCACATAATTGGGCCCTCTATCCATTTCACCCATGACCCCAGCCCCTTACTCATTGACAAACACCAATCTGCTCTCTGTATCTACTGAATTTTTTTGTTTTGCTTGTTTTTCTGTATTTCATATGTGAACAAAATTACACCATATTTTATAGAATATTTTATATTTGTATTGCACAGTATTTGTATTTGTATTGCACTGTATATTTGTATTACACAGCATTTGTATTTATATTTGACCATTTGCATTTATCATAATCCTCTCAGGGTATATCCATATTGCAAATAGCATGATTTCTTTTCATGACTGAGAAGTATTCCAATGGGGGGAACACTCCCAAACAACAATAAGGGTACCTAGGGACCATTGTTGGTGTTACTCAGCCTACCAAACTAATAGCTCAAAGCAAACATCCAAGGATGCAGAGCTGCTCTGGACCTGCCATGCAGGGGTCCCCAGGGCCACACCCAAAGAGTCTCAGAGGGCTCCAGGGCCACACTAACAATGCCTCAGGATGTCATGTGGTACCAGGAATCAAACCAGGGTTGGGTAAATGCAAATCTTTGAATGTGGCTCTAAATTCTGTGATTTCTTACCACTTCCAACCACATCTTTTCCATGGATAGAGATTAAGATTATCTTTCCATTGATAGAGACTAAGATGATGTTGATGATGATGATGGTGATGATGATGATGATGATGATGATGATGATGATTTTGCTTTTTGAGTCACACCTGGTGATGCTCTGGGGTTACTCCTGGCTCTTTGCTCAGGAATTACTCCTGGCCATGCTCAGGGGACCATATGGGATGCTAGGGATCGAACCCAAGTTGGCCGTAGTACAAGGCAAATGCCCTATCCGCTGCACTATTGCTCCAGCCCCTAAGATTATTTTATATAGCGGGTTCTAGCCCTGGACTGCCACCCCCTGCAGAGCCTCACAACAAGCCAGACGACTCCCCCTACTCCATGGGGGCTGCCATTTTCCACATCCGGACTTCCCTCTCTTCACAACTCCACCCAGCAGACCAGACTATCACAGCCCGCTCCGCGCAGCCACTAGCGGCCACGCGGTTCAACAAATGCTTTATTTAGAGGTGACTACAACAGTATGCCACCTGCACGGCAAGCCTGGCAAGCTGCTCGTGTCGTATTTGATATGCCAAATACCAGTAACATTTATATTAGGCCATTCCCATGACCTAATATAATGGTTTGAGGCTCTTTATGTTCCTGGAGCAAGTGGATGTCTTTGGGTTCTACTAGCATGAGACAGGACATATGGAGATATTACTGGTGCCCACTCTAGCAAATAGATGATGAACGGGAATCTAGTGATCTAGTGATTGCAAATAATACTACAAGGAACTTGAGTGCATGAGTGCACATACTTCTTTTCGTTTGTTTTTGGACACATTACTCCTGGAGGTGCTCGGGAACCATATGGGAGCCAGGGATTGAACCCAGGATGGCCATCTGCAAGGCAAGTGTACCTGCTGTACCATTGCTCCAACCCCAAAATATACTTTTTTTTTTGCTTTTTTGGGTCACACCCGGCAATGCTCAGGGGTTACTCCTGGCTCTGCACTCAGGAATTACTCCTGGCAGTGCTCGGGGACCATATGGGATGCCGGAGATAGAACCTGGGCCGGCACAGTCCGGCCACACGCAAGGCAAATGCCCTACCCGGCTGGGCTATCGCTCCCGGCCCCCCAAAATATACATTTTTGAATGAGTATTTTTAACTTATTACCCAAATGTGGTACTGTGGTATTGCTGCATCACACCGTAGCTCCATTCTTGTTTCTTTACTTAACTTTGGATTCTCTTTACTGTCCTCCATGGATTTTCCAGGCCACTTACAATTAACGCTAATAGTTACATTAATTTATATTTTTACCAACATTGTAAGAGGGGTTCTTTTTTCTTCGTATCCTCTCTAACACTTATTTTTGGTCTTTTTGATAATAGTCTTTCTGACAGATGTGAGATGCTGTCTTGCTATGGTTTTGATTGGCATTTCCATGCAGTGATACTGAACTCCTTCATGGGCTTGTTGGTTGTTTGATTGTCTTCTTCAGAGAAATTTCTATTCAGACTATCTGTCCATTTTTAAATTGGATTTTTCAGGTTTTATTTGTTCATATATTTGATGCTAGGTTGTTGAGTTCTTACATATTTTGGATACCAACCTCTTATCCAATATATAATTTGCCAGTATTTTCTCCCGTATGAGTCTTCCCCCCTTTAAGTTTCATCAGTAAATGTTTGAGATAAGAGCCTTCTACTGAGACTATACCACCTACACTGCAGAGCCTGGCAAGCTACCCATGTTTTATTTACTTGTTATGCCAAAAGCTAGTAACAATTATGGACCTCGGTTCCATGACCTGAAGAATGATTTGAGACTCTTCCTGTACCTGGAGCAAGCAGATGCCCTTAGGTTACACTTGCTTGTGACATAACATATGGAGATGTTACTGGTGCCCACTCGAGCAAATCGATGAACAATGGGAAGACAGTGATACAGTGATACAGTGGTAACTTGCCTTTTGTTTTTCTTTGATGATAACTTTCTTTGTGGTGCACAAGATTTTTAGTTTGAGGTTATCTTTTTTTGTTTTGGCTTTTTTGTTTCCTAGCGTTTGGTTCAAGTCCATTAAGACATCCACTAAGATCAGTATCAAAGGAGTCTAGAACCTGCTTTTGCCTATATATTTTATGATTACAGGTTTTACATTCATGTATTTAATCCATAGGGAGTGAAATGTTTGTGTGCATATTACATTTGTTGTATGCCACATTTTGTATTGGACCAGAAACCCCTATTCATTATTGAAGATATTCAATCACATGGTAGTTTTGGACTGAGAAGCAATGAGTGTATAATAGAAACACTGCCAATATTTCACCACTGAAAATCTTGCTATTTTTTGTATAGATACCTTTCATCAGGATAAAAAGTATTTTTCTAAGTTAACTGATATGGTGTTACAATATGATTGAATTCCTATCAAATAATCTTTTGTCATGTTCTTTAGTCTGCTAACATCAAAAGCTGTTAAGTGCGGGTTGAATCAATTTCCATTCTTAGATGCTGCTGTCCGGAACCCTCAGGTAAGAAAAAAGAGGTTCTAAGTGCTTCATATTTTAAAGTTATGGGAATTCCCAGAGAGCCCAGGATGGGAACTCCAAGCATAAGTGATTTAGTAATTTGCATTCCCTTGAACTAGAGAGGGAAAAGGAAGCTGACCCTCTTGAGTGGCATTTACACTCTTGTCGTGGAAACTATTCCTTCCTTTCCTCTCCATAGGGGTGAGAGTATGCAAGTAGAGATGCTCAAATTATTTCTCCTCTCCTGATTAAGTCACCTGATGAAGAAATGAGGATCTGTTATGACCCCTGAAGTGCTGAGCTGCCGAATTCCCCCAGATAGACTCGTCCAGGCTGAGAACTCTGGTGCCTTCTCAGAATGGGGGTGGGCAGATTCCCCTTTCTGCCTGTAGGCCCAGCAGCCCAACCATACCAAACACCCTCCAACTTAGAAACAACCCAGCTACACAACTGAACCTTATAAAACTGCCAAGTGTCGAGGAACACCGTCGGGGTCCCCAACAGTGCCGGGAAGCGAGTTCCCTTCTACCTCCGAAGCCGGCGGGGAATGGATGAAGACTCAGGAATCCGATGCAGTTTTTTTAAAGGCTTTACTTATCACAGATTCAGGCATACAAATTAGCAATAGGAAAAACCCGGTGCTTAGGATTCCCGGCTAGAACCCCAGCCAGGTGTAGGCCAAGATGGCGGCCACCACGTGTAAAGGCCCTGTAGAGAGGAGACAAAGACAAGACTCCCAAGAAGGGGTGTGAGCTCACAAAGAGAGAGCCCAAAAAGAGAGCAAGAGAGGAAGCAGGCTAGCTTTTATACCCCTGCAACTCAGACCTCCCTCCCACTATTATGGGAAGCAAGGAGGGTCAAATGCTCTCAGGTAATTTCTCCCAGCACCTCACCTAGGCCCCCTTTTATATGCTAATGTCTTGAGCCAAGATCTGCCTGGAAAAGCCTTTATAGGGTAGAGAAGGGGGTTTCTGAGATGGCATGTCTCTGTACCAAAGTCTAATACTAGTGCCAGTTAAATATTTCTCCAAGCCTTCACAAGTCTCGTCTACTTCATGGTAGTTTTGTATTTTTAGTTGCCTTTGAGTTATCAGGGAGCCATGCTTGCTTGCTTGGAGGCAAACAGCATTTCTCTCTGGTCTAATTACTTAGGGATCCAACATGGCCAGGCAAATATGCTGCTAAGATCTAGCTAGTCCCACGATGATTGTGGTAGCATGAGAGAATATTTATACCAGCCAGTACAGAATACATGGTCAGATAAACTGCCACATTTAGACTACCCCCTTATCTATAAAGTGATTTGCAGAAGGCAATCCAGAGCAGATGCAGAGGCTCTTAGAGGAGTCCTGCAACAGCCAAGCCCACAAACTGTCCCAGATCAAGAGTTCATGGGGCGCGTGGCCACAGATACCTCAAATATTCATAGTACTATCAGCCCAGGAGAATCACAACAAATGCCATGGGAAAGTTGTGTAGAAGCCAGAACAGAAGCTCCTCTGGCAATGACTTTAGGAGCATCATTGTGAAATATAACACACTACAAATTGACTTATTGACCTAAAATTTAATTCCACTGCCTTTGTGATTTAACAAACAATATGGAATAAATTTGGTTGTGCCTGCTAGGGGCAGGCTAGACTGTGTGTGTGAGAAACTGGGGATATTGGTGGAGGGAAGGTCACTCTGGTGTTGGACCATCTAATTCCTGAAACAACTGTATTATGAGCATCTTGGTAAATCATGGGGTGAAAATAAAAATATTTTTAAAACCTGCTGGAGCTCTAAAAGCAGAAGAGACTTGAAAGACTTGAGAGTTCTAGGTTTCCACACGTGGATGGATTCCCCCTGGGTGTGTGAGTGTGAAACCCAACTGGGGTTTAAGTCCCTTACGGGGCTTGCTCTTTTATCCGCCCTGAACATGTATCTTCCTATGTCTTTGCTTGCTTTCGTTCAAGCTCGTGTTCTCTCTTGAATGCATATTCCTTTCCTTACATCTAAATTCCACTCAACAAAAGCTATCTTCCTTTGCCAAATGAATAAATAG
>JAJIBD010015210.1:0-31102 GCA_021461705.1 Cryptotis parvus
GTCTTAAAGATAAACAGACACGCTTACGTTTGGACGAGTTTATTGGATTAGAAAGTAATAGAGCAGTATTTAATTTAACAGATAAACGGGATGGCCAGAGCAAAATGAAAACCTTTCATAGGTAGTAAGGTGCAGGAATCAGGAAGTTATAATAGGCAAAAAGATGTTTTGGTTATTGCAATATTAGGGAATGTGTTTGTTAACTAGCCTGGTTAACTAGTGCTGATCAAGCAATTCTGCATGTTTGGTATAAGGTTTCATTTTGGGAGCCCCAAAACTAAATTTCAGTTTGGTAATGAAGGTTTAGCTTAAGTGATTCCATTTGAGGTCTGTTTTTGTTTTTTCTCTAAGTGCAGTGTTTTCAAAGTTTGAACTTATAGCAGTATCAAAACTTAATTTATTGCTGAAAAATGTTTCATGTATGGATGTCTCACATTTTATTCATTCGTCAGTTGGTGGATATTTGGATTAGTTACACTTTTTGTCTATCATTAATTAAGCTGCTGTCAATATTTGTGTAAAGTCTATCTCTTGTTTTTCATTTTTCTTGAAGTATATACCTAGGAGTGGAATTGCCTGGTCACAGTGTAACTATTGGATCACTCTGGAGAAACTACCAAACTATTTTCCAAAGTGCCTGCACCATGTTATCCATGTTTGTGGATATCCTGTTGTCTCAATATTTTAAAAACCATCATTTCCCCGTGTGGAATTGTCTTGGCACCCTGTGGAAAATCAACATAAATGAAATATTTTCCTTTCGGACTCTCAATTCTATTCAGTTCTATTCTGTTGAACTTTATGCTTTTCCTTGTTACAGTATTACAGTATTGCACAGTCTTAATTGCTGTGGCTTTGTGAGTGCTTTTAAATTGAAAAGAATGAGACCTTTAATTTTGTTCTTTTATAAGATTGTTTCGATTATTTTTGGCCCCTTGCATTTCTACACTAATTTATTTTATATTGTTATTGTAAATTAGGTAATAGAGTCACAGTAACATTCAAATATATGGCATTGATGGACACACAAAGCTATTACACACCCCCACCACCGAAGTCCCTTGGTGCTCCCTAGCAGTTGTCGCCTCTGAGCTGAGATTCCTTCCTTTCCTCTCCCTCCCCACTGTTTGTTGATTGACAGTTAACGGTTTCAGTGTATATTGTCACTTCTCTTCGCCCCACTCAGGTGCTAGAGACCCTCTACCAATGTTTCCCTCTTCCCATTGATCTGTTATTTCGCCCCACCATCCTCCCAAAACAAAACCTGTCATTCTCCATTTATATTCCAGTATCCAAGGCTTATTATCAATTATATTGCTAATATCCTTTATGTGTTTCTCTTTCACAGAAGAGTGAAATTGTGAGATCATCCTATATTTGTCCTTTTGCTTCTGGCTTAGTCAGTACCGTCCAGTTCCATCCAAGTTGCCATGAACTGCATGACTTTTATTTTTTCTTAGCAACATAGTATCTTACTGCCTACATATACCACAACATTCTGATTCTTTCAGCTGTTGTTGGACATTTGGTTTTATTCCATATCCTTGTATTAAGAGCTTCAATGAATGTAAGTGTGCATATATCTTTTTGAATTAATGTTTTTGTGTTTGGGGTAGATGCCTAGAAGTGGAATGGTTGGGTCAAATGGAGGACCGTTTTTGTTTGGAGAGCTCCATATCATTTTCTTCAGAGGTTAGACCAGGTGACATTCTTATCAGCAGTCAAAAGAGTTTTCATTTCTCACCACACCTCTGCCAACAACTTAGTGTTTCCATTTTCTAAGTATACACTATTCTCACTGGTGTGAGATGATACCTCATTATTATTTTGATATTTGTTTCCCTTATACTAAGTGATAATGAACACTTTTTCTTAAACTTATTTGCCACCCCGTACTTTATTTCCCCATTTGTTGTTGGGGTTATTTATTTATTTATTTATTTATTTATTTATTTATTTATTTATTTATTTATTTATTTATTTATTTTGCTGTTGTTACTAAACCTTGTGAATGCTTTCTATGTTTGGGGTATTTGTTCTTTATCTGAATTATTGTGTGAAAATATCTTCCCCCTGTTGGTTGGGTATCTCTCTTTTTTTTTTTTACTCAAGTTTATTTTGTCACGTGGAAACTTTTTGGTGTATAGCCCCACTCACTTATTTTTATGTATTTTTTGTCTCTGGGATCAGGTCATTGAGTACCTTTTTAATGTCCAGATCCTGGAGTGTTCTGCCCATTTTTTTTTTTATGTATTTTATGGTTTCTGATTTAATCTCTAGGTGTTTGATCCACATTGAATTTGATTTTGTATATGGTGTGACTTAGGAATATTGTTTCTTTTCCTTTCTTTCTAACATGTGGTTATGTTTTCTCAGCATCATTTGTTGGAGAGGTTGTTCTTTTTTTTTTTTTTAAGCTCTTTGCTCAGGAATTACTCCTGGCGCTGCTCAAGGTACCATAAGATGCTGGGGATCAAACCGGGTCAGCCACGTGCAAGGCACACACCCTCCTTCCCCTGGAGAGGATGTTCTTGTTCCACTTCATGCACCCAATTCATTTGCATAGGTGACCTGTCCATGTATCTGAGGGTTTATCACAGGGGGGTCTCAGTTCTGATCCAGGGGTCTGTCAGCCTATCCTTAGACAAGTACCATGTAGTTGTTGTTGTTGATTACAGTTGCTCTGCCGTGTGGTCTAAAATCCAGGAATGTGTTTCCTCCCATCTTCACCCCCATCTCCCCAGGAGGCTTTTGCTTTGGCTATTTATGGGGTTTTATAGTTCAATACAAATTTTAGTTGTGTTCGTTACTTGAATAATATCTCTACATGATTTTTTGAAACAATTTTCTCAAATGTTTTTAAAAGCCAACGGATTGTATAATAAGCATTGCCTTGATCACCTTGGGCAATATTGCCATCTTAAGTCTTTAGTAACCTAAGAGTCATTTAGATGTTTAGTTTTATTCAGCATTTTTGGTAGCTTTTACTAGTTTTGTAGTAAGTCATCTAGTTAATGACATATACGTCTTTAATTAATTCATCATAAATATTTTCTTTTTAATACTGTTAGAATTGTTTCTTATCTTCACTGCCAGGTTGCTTCTAATATATAAAGTAACTTTTCTATATTCATATTTGAGTTATTCAGTTTCAAACAAATTTTTTAATGGTTCTAGTTGTTTTAAGTTGGATTCCTTAGGGTTTTATTTGTTTTGATTTTGGACCATACCTGTTGGTCAGGAGCTACTCCCAGCTCAGTGCTTGGGGATCACTCCTGGCAATACTCGGGGATCACTCCTGGCAGTGCTTGGGGGACCATGCTGCGTGATCCCTGGGCCTTCCTTATACAAAACATGCTTTCCAGCTCACTTCACTATACTCTCTCTGGCCCTGGGATTATATATATATATATTATATACACATATAATATATATACACACACATATATATGTGTATATATATACATATATATAACTTGATCACTTGACATCCCGTTTTGCTTGAGCAGGTGCCAATAATATTTCCATTTGACCCTATCATGTGCCAGTGTAGCCCAATGGCATCTGTTTGCTTCAGGAGTACAAAGAACCTCAAACCACTTGACGAAGAAATCTGACCACCATATATATATATAATATATACACACATATATAGATATATATAATATATACACACATATAATTATATAGATATATATATAATTCTATATATATTATTATATATCATTTGATCACTTGACATCCCGTTTTTGATCGATTTGCTCGAGCGGGTGCCAGTAACATTTCCATTTGACCCTATAATGTGCCAGTGTAGCCCAATAGGATCTAGTTGCTTCAGGAATACGAAGAGCCTCAAACCATTCGTTCAGGGTCTTGACGAAGAAGTCTCACTATCTTGTAGGTGGGCGGCCATGTGATCTTTTGATATCCTGTGGGGTCCAGTCGGTAATGGCTCTAGTCCAGCGGTCACCTTCAAATTGCATTACATGTCCAGCCCATCTGATTTTTGATGCCTTGGCAAATGAGACAGCGTCCATAACTTTGGAACAGCAATGGAGGTCAGAGCTCCGGATTCCTTCTTTCACTTGAGTGAGGCGTGATATTCCAAGCATAGCTCTTTCATTTCCTCTTTGGAACCGAGAATGTGGAAAGATAGGTCTACAGATGAATCTCAGCAAAACTATGTTCATGAAAAATGAACTAGTTCCAGAGGCCCCATTCACTCTCAATGAAACAAACATTTCTGAATGCAGCAGTTATGTGTACCTAGGTCGAGAAGTCAACATGATGAATGACCTAAAACCTGAGCTGCGCAGGAGGAAGAGAGAGCGGCATGGAATGCCTTCAAAGGCATCGAAGAAATAGCTAAAAAGACAAGAACCTCCAGCTCCGGGCACATCTCTTCAACTCCACCATTCTCCCTGCATTAACATACACCTCAGAGACCTGGGTCCTACGATGAGATGGGCAGGATGAGAATGCTATAATTATATATAACATATAATATATATATGAGCTCACTATCTCCCTTTTGCATGGTTGTTTCTTGTTTCCCTTTGTGACTTTGCTTTTCTAGGAAGCCTTTCTTGAGCTTTGTCCTTGGCAATCATAAAATGATCTTCTTTGCTCTCATGATACTCTGTTCATACTTAGCACACATCTTCATTGTGAGTGTATCTGTGTGTGGGTTTCTTTTCTTTCCTTTGGCCTTTTGGGCCATACCCGGTGATGCTCAGGGGTTACTCCTGGCTCTGCACTCAGTAATTACTCCTGGCGGTGCTAGGGGGACCATATGGGATGCCAGGAATCGAACCAGGTCAGCTGAGCACAAGGCAAATACCCTACCTGGACTATTGCTCCGGCCACCAGTGAGTGGGGTTCTTCTATAGACTTCCTTTGTGTTTTTCTACAAACAGGCCTGAGGAAATACTGGATGGATAGAGATATTGGTGTTCATTTAGTGGGCAGTGGTGACTAAGAGAGTGCCAGCGAGAAGGATCAGCTAGGTGTGATGCTCAGAGAGTCCAAGTCTTCAGGATTTCAGAATAAAACAAAGCAGGAGCTGTGAGATTGGGAGTGGCAAGAAATAAGCCTAGATTAGTAGACAGCCAGAGTGAAAGGTTCTCTCATGCCTTGCTGCGGAGTTTAGTTTTTATCCTGAAGGCACTGGAGAATCATTAAAGGATTTTAAAGCTGAGGAGTGACAGGTAGATTCGCAGTAATCCACTAATTCTTAAATGCCTGCCTGCATTTCTTGTATCTTAGCGTCTGCAAATGCAGTGTTTCCTAACATAATTCTCATGGGTAACACTTCTTTCTAATGGCTTGCAAAATGATGGTTTCTGTTAAAGTTGATGGTATTTTAAATAAAGAGAATGCAGGTATTTTTTGGAAGATCGTTCTGGAGCAATGTAGAGATGCTGTAATAGAAAGATCAATTGAATATAATCCAGAAGAGAAATAAGAAGCAGTAGTAAAAAGATGAAATCTCAGACATATAGATAGTAAGTGCTTTCTTTTTGCCAAGCACATAGATCCGTAAAAGTTTGGGAATAAAAGAATCATGATGCTCTGATTGCTGGTTGCTGCTCTGATTGCTGACCCACTCCCACCTCACAGCTCATGCTTTGTTTTAATTGTGTGGTTGGCTGCGAGCTCCCAACCACCACAGCCAGCAATATCTCTGCTAATAGAGTTTAATTTCTCTCTTCGCAGTCTAAAAAAACTATTATTTCATGTTCTTACCTAACTGTGTGGCTAAAGTGTGCAAGACAGGGGCCAGAGAGATAGTGCAATGGTTAAGACACTTTCCAAGCATGCAGGTGCATTTATGACTCTGATTTTAATTTTAGCTCCACACGTGATACTCCAGACACTGCCAGGTCTGACTCCTGAGAAGAGAGCCAAGAGTGGTTCCCAAGCACAGAACCAGGTATGGCCCCTGAGCACTGTGGCTGTGACCTAACTCCCCCCCCCCCCCGCCCAATCCTCTAGCATAATGCTGAATAGAAACAATGAGGGCAAACATCACTGATCTCAGAGGCAAGGTTCTGTCTTTCCCATAAAGTGTGATACTTGTGGTGGTTTTTCGTTTGTTTGTTTGTTTGTTTTAAATATGCCAATAGGACTGTGGAGAGATCTCATACATTCTCTCCTAGCATAAGTAGTGGTCTGGAGTAACCCCTGGGTACCACCAAATGAGGTCTCATCACAAATAAACAAGCATATGTCCTATATCAGATTAGAAAGTTGCCTGTTATTCTAAGTGTTAAAGAAACTATGAATGGGTACTTAACATTGTCAAATGCTGTGGTGGGCAGGGGGTACATGCGGAGGTAGTGATGTTGGATTTTGTCCTTTATTCTATGAATCACTTGTATCACTTGTCTTCCCATTGTTCATCGATTTGCTCGAGCGGGCACCAGTAACATCTCCATACATCCTGTCACATGCTAGTGTAGCCCAAGGGCATCTGCTCACTCCAGGAACATGAAGAGCCTCAAACCATTCCTTCCAGTCATGGGAATGAGGTCTATAATTGTTACTGGTTTTTGGCATATCAAACACAACACGGGTAGCTTGCCAGGCTCTGCCGTGTAGGTGGTACACTCACAGTAGTAGGTTGTCATCTCGAGCTTTACTGATGAACCTCAACAGGGAGAGATCCGCTTTTCTCTTCTTTTCTCTTCTTCTAGTTACCCAAGTAATTTAAATACCAAACAGTGTATGAAATAAATGATAATACTCAAGCCCAAAACTGGAGAGATAGTACAGCAATCTGGTTTTATTCCCTGGCCCCTCAATTTTCTTCTTTTTTTCTTCTAGCTACCCAAGTAATTTAAATACCAAACAATGTATGAAATAAATGACAAATCTCAAGCCCCAAACTGGAGAGATAGTACAGCGGGTAGGGCACTTGCCTCGCATGAACTCCAGCATCCCATATGGTCCACTGTGTCCACCACAAGTGATCCTTGAGCCAGGAATCAGCCCTGAGTACTGCTGGGATGGCCCAAAAGCAAAAAGACACCAGGCCAGATCAAATTCCCAAAGTAATACTGCACCATCTCTAAAACTATTTTTCCATTACATCCTGAGGACGGCTGTCAAGTTTCCGGTGATGTTTCAGCTGACCATAATGTCTGCAGGCTGACATACCAGCTAGATGCCATCTGGGTCCCAGTGCTGACCTCCTCAGATGGAAAGGCCCGCCTTCCCAGTGCAGTGACATTTCATGCCTTTACCTTGATAAGTGGGGTCCGCCCAAAAGAAGAAGCCAAACATATAGGCCATGATGTCATTACAGATCACACAGGAAATGGGGACAATGAACCTAGGAAAGAGATTCAACTCAGTCTTAGCTTTACCAAAGAGTTACCTCAAATGCCACAAGACAGTGATGGTCATATACCCCAGTACCAAAACAAACAATTCACAAAGTACTTGTAAACTTTGTAAGTTTATAAAGTACATTAAGAAATGAGCTTCAGGGGCCTGAGCGATTGGTTTTATATTAATTTTCAGTTGTTAAGACAAATTTGTATTATCAGACGTTCTTTTAGTTATGAAATGTAATCCTTTCATTTTTGTGTTTTAGGGATTGTCTCATTAATTCTCTGTCAAGGACTTTTTGTTTGTCTTGGGCAACACCTGGCAAGTGCTTAGGGCTTACTCCTGGCTCTGAGTTCAGGGATCACCCCTGATGGTGCTCAGAACCATATGGAATGCCAGGGATCAAACCTAGGTCAGACAAGTGCCTGCTGTACTAACTCCACGTCGAGGATTTTTTTTTTTAAATCTACATTTATGACACTGTTTTCTATTGATGTCCTTTCTAGATTTTTTTGCACCAGGATAATATTGAAGTTAGGGGTACATTTGAAAATGTTACCCCCTCTTCCCTTTTTTATTTTTGGCCATACTTGGCAGTGCTCAGGGATAATTCCTAGTTCTGCGCTCAGGGATCACTCCTGGAGGATTCAGGGAACTATCGGTAGTGCCAGAGAGCCGAACATGGATTGGCCATGAGCAAGGCAAGCTCTCTACTGACTGTATTATCTCTCCATCCCCATCTCTTCCTTATTTAGGATAGTATAAGCTCTTTTTGGAAAGCCTGAAGGAAAGCTGTTATGTCTGGAGCATGGAGAGCAGGAGGGCTCTGGACTGGGAAGACAGTTCTGATGGGAAATTAATGCTTCAGCAAAGGGGAAAGTGTTGGGCTGAGTTCACTCCAAGAGTCAGAGATAGACGAGCCGCCTGGCAGGCAGGAGGGGATAGCCCAAAAGAGGGGAAGACTATTAGGACAATAACTTCTTTTTTTTTTGTTTTGTTTTGTTTTGTTTTGTTTTTGGGTCACACCCGGCAATGCTCAGGGGTTACTCCTGGCTCTGTGCTCAGGAATTATTCCTGGTGGTGCTCGGGGGACCATATGGGATGCCGGGGATTGAACCCGGGTTGACCATATGCAAGGCAAACACCGCACCCTCTGTGCTATCACTCCGGCCACTAGACAATAACTTGAAAAAAGAAAAAGATCAGAAGGAACTTTTAGAAGTTATATATAGAGATCAGGTTGGCAGAAAAGAAATAAGCCCATTTAGATTCTGGAAAAAGGGGGAAAGAGCTTGTGAGAAAGGCATGTGTTATTTTCTTTATACTTTTTCTTCCTTCTGGACAACATCTTAGATAGACATAATTTTGTATTTTCAAAAATTTGCAAGACTAGAACAAAGAGCAAGCCACAATGTGTGAAAGAAGAGAGAGAGAGGAGGGAGAGAGAGAAAGAGAGGAAAAAGAAAAGGTACCTGTTATAGAGGCAGGCGGAGGTGGATGGGAGGGAATGTGGGGTGGGAATTGGTGGTGGGAATGGGGCACTGGTAGAGGGATGAGTGCTGGAACACTATGACTGAGACCCAATTATGAACAGCTTTGTAGTTGTATATCTCACGGTGTATAATAAAAAAAAGTGTGGAAAAAAAGAAGCTCCCAGATAGGCTTTTCAAGATTCACAGATCGCCTGCACTTGCTCTGCCCACTTCTTCATTCTCTATATCCAATAACTTTTTTTTTTTTTTTGCTTTTTTTGGGTCACACCCTGTGATGCTCAGAGGTTACTTCTGGCTCTTCACTCAGGAATTACTCCTGGCAGTGCTTGGTGGACCATATAGGATGCCAGGGATCAAACCTGGGTCGGCTGCGTACTAGGCAAACGCCGTACCCACTGTGCTACCATTCCGGCCCACATATCCAATAATTCTAAGCATGTTTCTAGAATGATTTAATTTGAGTATATGTGGCAAATGTTTCTGAAGATACTGTTCTTCATGCACCAGCTATTGTTGAAAATGGGAGCAAGGGCTAGGGAGATAACTCGGGTGGTTGAATGCATGTGTGGGTAGCACATGTTCCCTAAACATGGTGGCCCCTCATGGCCCCCAAGTTTAATTAGGCCAGAGGCTAGCCATAGTCTTGGTGGTCCCCACTGACCAAATGGGCTAAGCTCTCCTGGGAACATGCCCACACTTAAAAATAATAAAGAGGAAAATGGAAACAATGTAGGTCTATTTTAAAGCCTAATTTCATATATTAGATGATTGTATTTTCCTTCAATATGGGGGACAGAAGCAGAGAGGGATTGTCATGGCTTAAGTTTTCTGGAATGGTCCACATGCTGACATCTAAAGGGCAGGAAAAAGAGCTGGAATGCCATAGCCACAGGAGGGACAGTGCCCTAGTTACGACACAAGGTCAAGATGTGGGAGTCTGGGTATACGACAGGAAGTAAAGAAAAAAATTTTCAGCTGAATTCTGTTCCCTTTGTCAACGGGAAACTGAGAAGATGGATTGAAAAGAGGAGGTGAGTATGTGAGTGTTGGCAAGGGGGTGAGTTGAAGACTGGAGGAAACACGAAAGAATGTAGAAGAGGATGAGAGCAACGTTTCGGGATTCGATGAGCTGACGAGCCCATTACATCTTGGTGCCTGTTCTCACACGGCAGAAGCCAAGGCACTCCTGTCCTGTGACTCTCAGTTCTGCTGTGTGGATAAGGCGTGAATCATTGAATTCATCTGTGCTAGGATTTTGACAGAAATGATGAAAGACAGATTAGTCAGGGAATTTTCAGGTACTCACAAGATTATGGATTGCCTACGATGAGAAAAACCAAGAAGACATTTGGGAAACAGGAGCAAATGGATGGAAGGAGGCAGGGAAGGAAGGAGTCTGTGATTTGTTTTTCTTAATTATTACTCTTTTGCTTGGAGCTAGCATTATTGACCACAGATACTGTAGTAATTATTTTACATGCATTAGTTTCATATAATTTTTATAGAAACTCTTTAAAGTAAATATAGTCATCAAACCATTTTTATAGTCGAGGAAGATGAGATTAAGCGCCTTGCCCAAGGTGGCACAGCTACTACGTGACAACAGGGATTCAGAACTATGAGTTCTAAATTCCTGTCACCTCGCACCATTCTGAACATGTCTACAGACACGTAGCTTCTTTGGAGGAGCAGTTTTGGAGCACACCAGTGGCTTTTGGAGCACATCTGGCTTACTTTTGTGCTCAGGAGATCATTATGTCATGCCAGAAATTGAACCCGGGTCAGTCATAACGCAACAGGGAAGCCCTTAATCCGGTGCTATCTCTGCAGCCTCAGCTTTGCCTCTGATTTACCATCTCTCATTCATGCTCAGCTTCTAGCCTAAGCATTTAAAAATGCAAATTGGTCACAGCACACCTTAGCTCGGAAACTTTCATTATGTTCAAGTGTAAGTGGAAATAGGTATAAAAATAGGATGAATTGATAGATAAGTAGATGGTATAAAATGATTTATACCACGGGCCGGAGCGATAGCCCAGTGGGTAGGGTGTTTGCCTTGCAAGCGGCCGGCCTCTGCCGGCCTGGGTTCGATCCCGGCATCCCATATGGTCCCCTGAGCACCGCCAGGAGTAATTCCTGAGTGCAGAGCCAGGAGTAGCCCCTGAGCATTGCCGGGTGTGACCCAAAAAGGCAAAAAAAAAAAAGGTTTATACCTACTTGTATAGAAAATGGATGAATTATGAATGATAAAGAAAATAATAATATGCTAATTGAGAAATTTAGGCAGTGACTAGTTATGTGAATGTCTTTATTTTTCTTTTTTGGGTCAAACCCAGCAATGCTCAAGGGTTATTTCTGGCTCTGCTCTCAAGAATTACTCCTGGCGGTACTTGGGAGACCATATGGGATGCTGGGGATCGAACCCGGTCGGCCATGTTCAAGGCAAACATCCTACCCACTGTGCTGTTGCTCTGGCCTCCATGAATGTGTCATTGGCTGTCAGAAATTCATTTTCAAATAAATTATTATGTGGGAAGAGCCTTAATTGAAAAATATCAATGGAGTTAAACCATTGATATTTTTCATGATTCATCAGTGGATCAGCATAAAACCATTTTGCATTTTGAGTCTATAAGAAGCTGTAGAACTGAGGCTGGAGAGATAGTACAGTAGGTAGGGCATTTGCCTTGCAAGCAGCTGATCCAGGTTCAATCCTGGTATCCCATATGGTCCCCAAGCACTGTCAGGAGTAATTCCTAAGCACAGAGGCAGGAGTAACCCTCTGAGAATCGCCAAATCCCCACCAAAAAAAAAAAGAAGAAGAAGAAGAAAGAGAAGGTCTAAATTGTAGAATCACCGCCTTATCTCAGAAACATGTTTTTATGTACTAAGACTTACTAAAAGACTTTTTGTGTCAGGGAAACTTAGATTCTAGTCTAGTATTTAATGAAATTAAGGAGAATGTAATGTGAAGTGTGTATTTAAAGCCTTTTAAGAGAGGAAAAATAACACACTCTGGAGAAGTAAGTTGAATAAGTTATTGAAAGTTTTGGGGAAAAGGAAAATTAATCATTGCATTCTACTTGCCAACCCAGGTGATTTCATACTAGAAAACGGAACATCTGTTCCTGATATTGATTTTTCAGAGTCGGGAGTAATTTGTTTTGCACGCACAGATATTTACTTTATAATAAAAAGGATTCTTTATTTCAGTAACACATTCTCTCTCCCCTTGTTCTCTTACCAATTGTCCAGTTTGAAATGTCTGTGACATGTTATATAAGTAATTTTCAACAAATGAAAAACTCTCACCATCAGCGTAATCTTTTGCTGTTTGAAAGGATTCCTTTCATTTCTATCACTGATAGATTCTGTTGATTTGATTTGAAAAGCTGGTTGATTTGAAAGCACCTTTGCAGGCAGACAGGATATGCCATCACAGTCATTGACTTGTCTGTTCCCTTCCAGAAGCCTCCAGAACTGTGTTTGGTAACATGAGGGGGGAAGGAGGAGCAGCGAAGCCCGTAGTGGAGGTGTTGCTGAAACTTCGGATTTGGTTGGCTAATAGAGCGCCCAGGAAAAGACAGGATGTTCTTGTTTCTTTGGGAGCCTTGATCTCTGCTCTTCTCAAGAGCAGTCAGCTGATGTCTTGGCGCACCCTCTGCCTAAGCAAATGTCCACACCAGCATGT
This sequence comes from Cryptotis parvus, assembly GCA_021461705.1. NCBI lineage: Eukaryota > Metazoa > Chordata > Mammalia > Eulipotyphla > Soricidae > Cryptotis > Cryptotis parvus. Next base: position 12,517 of record JAJIBD010015210.1, read on the forward strand.
GACCGCATGTCCTCAAACAAGAATGATCTTGCCAGGCCTCCGTGTTGATTTGTTTTTATGCACCTCTTGCCTTCATTTGATCTGTGGTGACTTGGGCTACGTGGAGCCTGAGCTGACATGAGGCTCCGGGGTCATGAGGAACTGGGTTCGTCCTGGCTTACTTCTTTCTTCCAAGGTTGGCTTGGGCAAGTGTTATGCAACTTCTGTCTCTGAGTCTGTGACCTGTAAGCGGTGTAAATAAGGATAATGATAGGATTACCTGCTTCATATAGTGCTGTCGCAGCTGAAACTCTTTTTTAATATAATGCCCAGCATCCAAAAGCATTAGACAACTGTTAGCTGTGTTCAGTATTGTACTGATAAAGTTATTCAGAAGTTGCTTCTTTCCTCCAAACATATATCTGTGAGGTCTTTCAAGGTCTGTAATTTTGACAGCAGGATAGTGTTTTGTAGCTTGTAATACTGTCTCATCTAAACCTATTCCTTTTCCTGTCTTCTCTAACTCAGCAGATAATACAGACCTCCACCAAAGTGGCCACTCTTCCTTCACCCTTAATCTCTTCGTAGCCCATTTATCCATTCAGGTTGGGTTTTTTGTTTTGTTTTGTTTTGTTTTCTGTTTAAGTTTTGTGGGCCGCATCCAGCATGATTAGTGGTTACTCCTGGCTCTGCACTCAGGAATCACTTCTGGTAATACTTAGGGGAGCAAACGGGATGCCAGGGGGTCGAATCCAGGTCAGCCACATGAAAGGCAAGTGCCCTACCCGCTGTACTATCATTCTGACCCATATCTGCTGCTGCTTCTTTTTATTTGTTTTTTTGTTTATTTGTTTTTTGAACCACAACTAGGGGTGCTCAGGACTTACTCCTGATTTTGAACTCAGGGATCACTCCTGAAAAGCTTAGGGGACCATATCGGGTGCCAGGAATCCAAACCCCGTTAGCTCCGTGCACTATTTCTCCAACCCTTCCATTCATTTACTAAGTCTCAAGTCCCCTTTCATTTTTATCCCAAAATATGTCCTTACTCTGCAACCCCCCCCAGCTCCTCTCAAATTGCCCTCATTCTCTTGTTTCTCCCACATTGCTGTTGTTTCTGAGAACACTGTGTATGGGGCTGACACCCTGAAAATTATCTGCTCTCCAAGTAGTAAATCGACAGCTCTGACTGTGTAATTCCCTGATATGATTTATGTGACCCAGGGCACTATCACTCATGGTGCAGGCTAGAATAACAGTTACTGGTGACAACATTTAGGAGGCATGGGGTCACAGAGGGACCAACCAGATTATCCCCAGGCTCTTAGCGGCTTTTGTCATGAGTGTAGGGTAAGCTACTCTGCAGAGTCCTCCAGCTAGAGAATTCAGCTCCTACAAGTAGAGCGTAGGCCCAGGATAAAGGGAATCATAAGGAATACCTGTTTCTCAGTGTGCAAGTGCTCAAGGCAGCATGGCCCTTTGCCGTCTCCAGAACTCATTCACTTGTATGGCAAAGTTGTTGATGGTGCCTGAGCCCTTCTGAGACCACAGAGATGGTTTCTTCAATTCTCAGTGACGTTCAGCTTCAGTTCCTGATACCCAGGTTACTTGGGGCTGGCCAGCCTGATTCTCATGGTCTCCAGTGGCCGTCACTTGGTCTATCCCGTGTCTGGGTATAACCTGCTCCAGAAAGCCTGCTATCCCCCTCAGCACCACCAGGAATAATTCCTGAGTGCAGAGCTAGGGAGGAACCCCTGAGCATCCTCTAGTGTGACCCCCCAAACAAAAACCAATTTAAAAAAAAGTGTTTTTTGAACACTCTAGGTTTGAATCATCCCAAAGTATAAACACAGTGAAGGAAGGGGCTGGCATGTTACCCATCCCCAGGGCCTGGCACCAGCGCTGACCTTTCAAGTAGTTCACTTGAGCATGTTTGAGTCGGCCACAGAGGAAACTGTCATCCCCTGTAATCGCACTGTTCCGTTGTTCAGACACTCATCTAATTGGCGCTGGTTGAATCTGGGGGGATCCTCTTCTAGAGGGTTTTCCATTTGTTTTTCCTTTTCTGCTTCTGAAGCTGTGTTCCTCACATCTGCATTCCCATGTCGTATTTCATTTTAGGAAGCCTCTATCAAACCTTCCCTGGTCTTCCTAAATCTTTTTTAGGCTTTGTCTCCCTTCTTGTAGCTCTGAAATGAAATATTCTTTTTTTTTAAATTTTTTTATTATACCACCGTGAGCCATACAATTACAAAGATGTTCATAATTGGTTTCTTGGTAATACAGTATTCCAGCACCCATCCCTCCACCAGTGCCCCATTTCCACCACCAATGTTACCCCACCCCTCCCACCCACCCCCAAGGCTGCCTCAACACCAGGTAGCCCTGTTTCCTCCTCTTTCTCTCTCTCTGTCTCTGCATCTCTCTCCCTCTTCTTTTTCACATTGTGGCTAGCCCTGCAGATATTTAGAGTTTATCACTTAAGTCTCTTTGTGTATATTCAATGGTGAGTTTTAGTCTGCCATTACCATTTCTCACACTTAGTAAAACACTGGTATCTATTTATATCCTATTAATGAATGCAGTCATTCTATATTTGTCCTTTTCCTTCTGACTAATTTCACTCAGCATGATAGTCTCCATGTCCATCCTGAAATGAAATATTCTTGCAGTCCTGGACTTACAGCGCTGTGCAGTAATTCATCCTTATCAAACAAGCAACTGATTTCCCAGCTGCAATGATTAATGGCTGCTTTCTGCGCCGAGAGTAATTTTTCTCTCATGATGAAGAAAACATGGTCAGAAATACTGGGACTAAAGTTAAGACCAAGGGAAACCGTTGATAACATGAAAAGTTGTTATTCTAGTTCTACTGCTGTGGCATGGTACATTGCTGAAATTTCAGTCCTGTAGGCTAGCTCTAATGCAGGCCCCTCGTCTGCAAAGCCTTTTGTAATGAATTGCTTTTCTTTCTCTCTATGGCAGGTCCATGGCAGACCAGGAAGCCGCCCACACAGCCATTCTGGAGGAGAACAGTGCTTTGGACTTGCCTTCGGCTGCCGACATAAGAGATTACGAGCTCCAGAGGCTCTGTCAGCAGGTCAACAGTGGGGCTTTTAGTTCTGTGGAAACACTTTCTTTGTCTTGTTCTTCTGATGTGGAGCCAGGTAGGAAGCCAAGTTTAAAACTAACATTTTAAAAAACAAAACAAAACCAAAATTGCCACACACAAAACTTAACATGTAGAGTATGTGATCTTTTGTTTCTGAGGACTGATTCATTGTCTCAGGCAGAAAGACATCTAAGAAGGCTGTGGGAGAGACTTTAAAGGACAACCTCCCTGCTGTGGCCTTTTGTATTTTGGTCTGGCTTCGTTTTCTGATCTCTATCCAGAATCCAGGTGCATTCAGAGGCACAGGAACTCAACAATGAGAAAATGAAATTGTTTTGGGTTCCCCCCACCCCTGTCCCTTTCCTTTTTTGTTTTTTTTTCAAACTTTGGAAAATGGCATTGTGTTACAGGTTATAATAATAGAGTCCTTGGTATTTCTCTTAGAAGCATACTCTAGTATTATGAAACAATTTTCAGTGAGTTTTTTTCTGACTTAATTCTCAAAACGATGCCTTTGATTAAGGCCTAGTGATAATTCCTTGAAAGGGTTAATGACCGTCTCTGGGTTGAAAGTTCATATTTTCCCAGCCCATTGCCCTGTCCAGGCCTGGAGGTTCGTAGCGTGGGATCATAACTCAGTTGTGCCTCTCTGTGTCTCGATGACAGGGGCATGTCTCTTAAAACCCTCTGGGCTCTGGAATCATCCACAAAATTGCAACCAAAATGCTTGCTTGGTATAGTTATATTTAATATGGGGAATGGTACAAAATTCTTTCCTCGGTCTTTGCTATACATGAATGTTCAGCTAATAACTTTTTTTGTTTTATTATTGGTGTCATTGTATGTATGTGTAATACATATGCATATATAATATTTATATTTAAAAATATATTTAGATTGTGTAAATTCAGGGATCATATAAGAAAAGAAAGATACCTGTCATTATCAGTATTAAGAGATAGAGTATTTGTATCTGTGTGTACATCTTGGTAAAGGAGTTTAAACCCATTTAATGCATGTATTAAGTGCTTTACTTCTGAGCCACATCCCTAGTTCAAAGTACGTATTTATTATGTAGTCAACTCATTAGAAACTAAGAAAACATTGGCCTTAACAATGATTAATTCAGTGTTGGCGTAAGCATGGGTGTACTTACCATTATCTTCAAGAATTCTGCAGGACTAGTGCTTTTAAAGTCCCTGGTTCTGTTCTGTTCTGCTTTTTAACATCAGGTTATCAGGACCTGATAAATTGAATTATTCTGCCTTACATTTTACTGCTGACCAAGAATTCTCACTGTATCACTGTCTTCCCGTTCATTGTTGATTTGCTGAACGGGCACCAGTAACTAACTCCATATGACCTGTCTCATGCTAGTAGAGCCCAAGGGCACCTGCGTGCTCCAGGAACATAAAGAGCCTCAAACCATTCCATCAGGTCATGGGAATGAGGTCTATAATTGTTACTGGTATCTGGCATATTAAATACGACACGGGTAGCTTGCCAGGCTCTGCCGTGGGGAGCAGACTCTTGTAGTCATCTCAAAATCCAGCATTTATGATGAACTGCGCGGCAGCAAGCGGCCGCATGAGCCGAGCTGTGATAGGCTGGTCTGCTGGGTGGAGTTCTGACGAGGGGGAAGTCCAGATGTAGAAAATGGAGGTCCTCATGGAGTAGGGGGGTCGTCTGGCTTGTTGTGAGGATCTGCTGGGGTGGCAGGCCAGGGCTAGAACCTGCCATCCCTCCCGGGCACCTCGTGAGCGGCTGGGCACAGTGAGAGTCAGTAGCAGCTCTACCCCATGACTGTCTCTGGATCAGCATACCTGGGCCAGATTAAAAAAAGACTGCAGCAGGGTGGATCTCGAAAAGCCGGGCTGTGATAGGCTGGTCTTCTGGGTGGAGTTCTGACGAGGGGAAGTCCAGATGTGGAAAATGGAGGTCCTCATGGAGTGGGGTGTTGTCTGGCTTGTTGTGAGGATCTGCTGGGGTGGCAGGCCAGGGCTAGAACCTGCCATCCCGCCCGGGCACCTCATGAGCGGCTGGGCACAGTGAGAGTCAGTAGCAGCTCTGCCCCATGGCTGTCGACCAAGAATTAGATTTTTTTTTCTGGTTGTTGTTTTTTTTGGGCCACACCTGTCCATGCTCAGGGCTTCTTCCTGTCTCTGCACTCAGGAATCACTCCTGGTGGGGCTCTGGGGACCATATGTGGTACAGGGGATCAAATCGGGGTCAGCTGCATGCAAGACAAACACCCTACCTGCTCTACTGTAGCTCTGGCCCCAGAATTGGATCATTTCTTATCCTTTCTCTTTCTAGGCTTAGCAGTCTAGCTGCTTTACAGTTTCCACTGCCCACTCCCATCCTGCTTCCTTTCCATTACTTTCCATCCCTAAAACCAATTTTGTTCATTGTTTCTGATTATTGTAGCATTTCCTGGAAAACGTGAGTAGATGAAATGTGCAGAGTTTTAGAAGCTTTGACTTACTGAAGTACTTCAGTAATGGCTGGATTCTTCCAAGGAATTCAGTGTTTATTTTCGATTGCCTGTCGGGTGAAGAATCTACAGGAAGACAACTGCTATTAATTTAAATTTGGCGGATGGTTCCGAAAACTAAAAAGCATGTTGAAATATTTATGTTGGAAGGAATTTTCAAAATAACTACTTTTTCAGGCAGAAAACAAAAAGGCTCTTTTGGAAGTCCTTATGAAGTTCTAAACGTGGGAAGATGCATTCAGAGGTTAAAATAGTAATTTTACATGGTGCTGCTTGTTTGAATTCTGGTTCTGCTTCTTCCTCTTGTTGGAGCCTGAGCAAAAATTCCACGTAGCTTCTCTGTGCCTTAATTTATGAAACTGAGACACCTACTTTGGCCTGGGGAGGGATAGTAAGGCTAGATGGCACTGAGGCTCTTGAACATCCAATTCTTCAGGACTTTAGATCTGGGATATTCAACTCCCCACTCTACTGACTAGACTCTTTAAATTCGCCTTGTTTTTCCTCTGTTGGACCCTGGGTACTACCCTCCCATCAGGCCCTCATTTTCCTGAATGATCACTCTCTTATTCTCCTAATGTCAGTTTCATATCTATTTTCTTCCTCTGGAAACTCTGATGATTTCTTCTTTCTTGAAGAAAACAGAAACTATCGAAAGAAGTAGGAACAGTGTGCTAATAATTGTTGGAAATGATAAAACCAGCCTAGAGCTGAGCGTTGAATGTAGGCAAAGGGATATACATGATAACCTCTAAATGTATGTATTACAAGCCACAATATGGAAGAGAAGGAAGAGAGAGAACAAGACAGAGAGAGAAAGAAAGAGTGAGAGAGAGAGAGAGAGAGAGAGGGGGCAAAGTACCTGCCATCGAGGCAGGCTGGAGGGAATCAGGAGACATTGGTGGTGGGAAATGTGCACTGGTGGAGGGATGGGTGCTAGGAACACTATAATAGGCTGGTCTGCTGGGTGGAGTTCTGACAAGGGGGAAGTCTGGATGTGGAAAATTAGAGCACTCTAGGACTGAAATGCAAACATAAACATTTTTGTAATTGTATATCTCATGATGGTATCTCACGGTGGTATAATAAAAAAAATTTAAAAAAAACAAAGAGGTGGCCACACACTCCTGTTTCACGTCCCAAGACCTCCTTCCAGGGAAGAATCGCCCTCGCCTCTTCTTTCATTTCTTTTTCTTTTCTTTCTTTTTTCCTTTTTGGGTCACACCTGGCTATGCTCAGGTGTTACTCCTGGCTCTCTGCTCAGGAATTATACCTGACTGTGCTCAGGGGACGATATGAGATGCCGGGATCGCGCCCCAGTCGACTGCATGCAAGGCAAACACCCTACCCACTGTACTATCACTCCGCCCCTCGTCTTTCATTTCTGATCCCATCTGCTCTCACCTGTTTGGTTGAGGTTGTGACTCTGGCAAGTTTATGTCTCACTGGTTTCTTCTCTTTTTTGGCCACTCTCATGATGACACCAATGTGCTAAATAATTCTTTCCTCGAAAGGTGCCCACCCCATCCACACAATGGGACATTACACAGCTGTTAGGAAAAATGAGGTTATGACATTTTCTTATACATGGATGGATGTGCAGAGCATCATGTAGAGTGAAATCAGGTCAAACATATCCCATTTGTGGGATATGTATGTATCTTTCCCAAGCTTTATATGTACATAAAACATAGTAAGTGAAAAATACCCAGAGACATAGAAACAAGGGCCAGGAGAACTGGTCCGTGGTAGGAAGCTTGCCACAAAGGGGAAGAGGCAGTGCAGCTAGGACAGAGAAGGGACATCTGTGACAGTGATAGTTGGAAACGATCACTCTGATCAACCACCGAGTGCTGAAAGGAGATAAGGTGATACGCATGATACCCTTCCAATGACAGTATTGCAAGCCACAGTGCCTAAAAGGAAAATAAGAGAGAGAGAGAGAGGGAGAGGGAGAAAATAAAAGTGTCTGCCATAGAGGTAGGCTTCAGGGGTGGGGCAGGTGACAGGAGGGCAGAGCAGGAGAGAAACATGGTGGCAGGGAATGTGCCTGTGAACAGATGAGCGTTGGAACATTGTATGACTGAAACTCAGTCATGAACAACTCTGTAACTGTCTCACGGTGATTCAATTAAAAACAAAATCTTTTTTGGAAAAGAAAAAGAAAACTATTAAAAAGAAAAGGTGCCCGCCTTGGGTGAGAGCTGCAGCTCACTGTAGAGTATGTGCTCTGCATGTGTGAGGCCCTGGGTTTTTAACCCCAGTCTTCAAACTCCCAGTGTTCCTTTCCCAGAGCCCAGACACTCCTCTACTTAGTGTTGCTTCTCCATTCCCTCATACTGAAACCCCTTTAAGAGTCATCTGTTTCTGCTGCTTCCAGTTCCTCTCCTCCGAGTTCCTCCTCAGGTCCTCTGACCTGTTTCTTCCCCCCTTTCACTCCATGCACAGGACTCGTATTAGGTCATGTGCCTGCACATCATAAAATCCCACGGTTGCTTCTTAAGCCTCTGCCGTCTTGGCTTACTGGCAGCTTTCAACCAGTTGACATTTCCCTTCTTCGGGTCTTCCTTCCTGAGAGTCCCTGTGGTTCTCTTCCCGGGAAATGCCTGCAGTCTCCCTTCCTGGTTCCCACTTGTCTCTCCAACTTTTTAATATTGTAGGGCTGAAGTCCTGGATTTCTGTTGTTACGCATTTCCTGGAAGATCTCATCCAGCCTCGGTGCCTTCCACTTCCTCAGCACCTTACTCCGTTCCAAATCTCCCTCTCCTGCCCAAGTCTTTGCTTGAGATTGAATCTGTGTACTTGCCCTCAGCATTTTGATTTCTGTAATACTTCTAAAATCCAGCATTCCCTAAACCAGTGTCCTGATCCCTCTCTCTCATCTCCTCTCAAGAACTGTCTCCCTGTCCCCCCCAAGTGCCCCTAAAATACCTGTTCTGTGAGTTTTGCTCCCTTCAGAGAAGAACTTCCATCCTGTCTCTCTTCTGCCTTCATCACAGCTTTATTTCTCCATCCAGTGCCAGCACCATACAAATAGGTGTCTTCATCACAGCTTTCCTGCTTTATTTCTCCATTGGTGCCAGAGCCATGCAATTAGGTGCCTTCATTAATCCTTTTCAGGTTTCACACTCAGGTCTCTGGCTACAACCCTAATCACTTCCTTCAAAGTAAATCTAGAATCTCTCTTGCCCTGACTATTCCATCTCTTTTGCCACCATTGTGGTCCTTCTGTTCCTTTGGTTATTGTCATGGTCTAGTTTTCCCACATCTCCCACTCCTGTGCAGTGTTTTCTCAGCATAGCAACCAAAAGGATCTTTTCAACACAAGCCATATTGGATGAGTCCTTGATCCAAAGCTCTTGTGTCTTCTTATCTGACTCATAACAAAAGTCAAAGTTCTCACCTGGTGCCTGTGCCCTCTGGACCCTGGACCTAATGTCCCCTCTGACCGCTTTCCCCACCCTCCCTGCCTGGATCTCTGCCACACAAAGCACATGTCTCTGCCCCCCAGGCTCAGCCTTCAGGGGGCTCAGCCCTACTTACCGTGTCTAGGAAGCAGCACCCCTGCCTCCCTGCTCACCTCCTTCTCCTTTATTGCCTGTCTTCTCCTTCCCCAGTTTTATTCACTGTACAATGCAAGTGCCATCTGCCATCCTGTATGTTTGACTGTTGATTTATTAGTCTTCCCCCAGGGGCACACAAAATTCCAGGATAGCAAATACTCAATAAATAATTGTATGAGGAATTAATGAGTAATTGTCAACTACAGTTTCTGCTTAATGGGGAGATATACCTGTATGGATTTAGGGCTGATGTTGATCACAACGTAGAACATCGTCTTCCCCACACCCACCATGTACACGCTAGAGTAAAGCCAACTGTGAACGGTCCCACAGAGGAGCGGAATTGGGCTGAATTTAGCCCCAGTGCATTACCAGTGTTGCATGTGAGTTCATGTGCTCCCCCCACACATGGGTGTGTTAAGGGCATCATAGTCATGTGACGTCATTTGCATCACACTCACGTTTCACACATGTAGGAATGTCGCATACTCCCCACACAAGTACGTCAGAGGTTCTAACACGCAGGTGAGTCACTCATTCTGCATCTTCAGAGTCAGTTCTCACTGTCTCTCCCCCTAGTTGGGCCTCTGTCCTGTCTCTCAGCTACACGGCGCCTTCATGCATTCCCGATCAAAGTCCCTCAAAAAGTCAATTGAGGGGGGTGGGTTGAGCAGGAGGAACATGACTCTGGTGGAGGGTGTGGTACTGGAACATTATATTCATGAAAGGATCATGAAAAGCATTGTTGGGGCAGGTAATGTGTTTGCCTTGTACACACCAACCTGGGTTTGATCCCCAGCATCCCATATGCTGGGATCAGGTCCCCTGAACTTGCCAGGAGTGATTCCTGAGCACAGAGCCAGGAGTAGCCCATGAGCATAATGTCGTGTAACCTAAAAAACCTTAAAAAAGAAGGTATTGTAAATCATGATAACTAAAAACAAAGAAATAACAAAAAAAGAAATTGAAAAATGACAAAACAATGGGAAATTATTTATTAGTCAAATACAGATCATTAATGACAGCTTTAAGTATCAATGTTTCTAGGGAGGTCTTTGTACCTAGCCTCAATCTCAAGGGAGTGGTTTTATTTCAGAAATCAAGGACAGGTAGAAGAGATTTGGAGGATGAGTCTTCCTGTGTTGCTGAAATATTCTGTGTCTTTCCATCCTTACAGATCAGCACAATCCCCGCCCCTTCTTCAACTCATTTCCGGTCTGACCTTTCCACATGGAATCATTTCTGAGCATCTAGTCTTATCTCTTGCTCCTTTACCATTGCCATGTCGGACTATTACAGCTAATAATTTAATTACCCAAGTTGGGGCTAGACAGACAGCTCAGAAGCTGAGCATATGCTTTGCATGCAGGAAGCCCAGGTATGATCCCAGGCATTGAATGGTCCCCAAGCACTACCAGGAGTTACTCCTAAGCACAGAGCGTGGAGTAACCCTCAAGCACCACCAATTATAGCCCAAAAGCAAAACCAAAATTCAGTTGATTTGCACGTACCACCCCAAGGGAATTTCTGTATATGTTCCTTACTTGTTTCTTTTTCTCTTTTCTATATATATTTTTTGTTTGTTTGTTTGTTTGTTTGTTTGTTTTTTGCTTTTTGGGTCACACCTGGCAATGCTCAGGGGTTACTCCTGGCTCTGCACTCAGGAATTACTCCTGGTGGTGTCCGGGGGACCATATGGGACGCTGGGGATTGAACCTGGGCCAGCACAGGCTTGCCGCGTGCAAGGCAAACACCCTACCCGCTGGGCTATCGCTTTGGCCCCTCTCTTTTCTATATTTTGGCGTGGGGGCACACCTATCAGTATTCAGCATACTCCTGGCTCTGCTCTCAAGGATCACTTCTCAGGGGACTTGGGGACCATGTGGGATATCAGGGATTGAACCAGGATCAGCTGCTCTTCAGTCATGCTTTTAGGAGGGGTTTGTCACCTTCCTTCTTTCTGCTTTGTTTCCTGATTGCCCTCACCCCTGGGCTTGCCTCCCTCCACCCCCCACTGCTCAGTCACTAAGCCTGCAGATACCTGTGGCACTCCTGAGCTGTCCCCATCGGGTGCTGTGCTTATCCTGATGTCTAACTGCCATTTCACCCTTCGTGCTGGAGGAGGCGCCACTGGCAAAGGAGCAGGAGTCTTAGGAGCATTTTCCAAAAGAACACAAGGCGTTAACAGGAAGAGTAGGGTGTTACTCAGACAAGCCCCAAAGCTCTGGTTATCTCAGTCTGGGTGCACAAGGGTGGGTGAGCCGGGCTGTAACTGTGTTCATCAGAGTTCCCTGACAACTGCCTTGGGAAGTTCCAGTTTGAGGAAATGGCTGAGGTTTTCCTTTGCAGTATCTGAGCCCTGGCTTCAGAGGCAGCCTCTGTCCGTTACTAGAGTGCGTCTTGGGTGCCCTCTAGGGCAAGGTTTCAAAGGGCCATGCCCAGAATTTATCAAACTGAGATAGTCCGCAAAGGACTGTGTTCCACAAGAACCTTTGCGACTGAGTCTGCTTTTGAGAGGTTTGTCCAAGACCATTCACTAGTTCATCTGTCCGAGTAAATGGCATATCTGTCCCGAGGGACCAGCTAGCCACTTCTGCAGTGCCCGAGCTACTCTCATGTCCCATGTACAGCTGGAGGAAGACCCTCCTCCACCCCTGACCTGCTGGGAGCAAATCACGGATCCCCACCGCCAAAGCGTTCCCTCCTGCTACACGGTTTCCTTCACGTTTCTCTGCTTACAGCCCCAGAGATGTCTTCTCCCACTTTCCCTGTCCTGCTAGCTCCAGAAGCTTCTCTGCTTGGTTTTCAGGACTCCGTGTCTTCAGGTGTTTGAGATTATTCAGTCAGAATCTTCAGCAGGCAGTCTGGCAGTGTGGCGGGATTTGAGCCCGTGGCAAGGCTGAACAGGCCCGTGCCTTTAACCGTGTCTGATCACTTATTAACGCATGCCCAGCGCTCCCGTCGGGCCTGTTTATATGCTGACTCAGCCTCTCATGCCTCAGCCACTTTGTTCCCCCCCTCCTCGGCAACTGTAGCCACTCCAGAGACCTCGGTCCACTCTGCGTTACTCTGCAGCACACACTCGCTGTAGGCTTGACCGCCGTTCTTTTTGTTTGTTTGTTTGTATGTTTTAGGCCACACCCCATGGTGCTCAGGAGTTAATCTTGGCTCTGCACCCAGGAATTACTCCCCCTGTACTCAGGGGACCACATGGGATGCTGAAGATCAAACCCCGTTGGGTACATGCAAGGCAGATAGTGCCCTACCCACAGTACTATCTCTCCAGCCCCCAAACTCTGTCCTTAGTTAGATACTTGTTTCTTTGGTGCTTTGTCACTGGATCCAAGGAAAGAAAGCAAAGAGGAAGCCAAAGGGAAGTACCAGGTGAACTAGTGAATGCTCTTGGACACATCTTCTCAAAAGCAGACTCCTTCGCAAAGGTTCTTGAGAGCACAGTCCTTTGCGGACTATCTTGGTTTGCTAAATTCTGGGCGTGGCCCTTTGAAACCTTTGTCTAAGAGGGCACCCAAGACGCACTCTATAACGGACAAAGGCTGCCTCTGAAGTTAGTGCTTAGGCACTGCAAGGTGGTCAAGGGGAAATCTTGACCCTTTCCTCAAACTTGAACTTCTTAGGGGTGAGGGAAGTCTGATGAATACAGACAGCAAGCTAAACATGTTGTGGTTTTGATGTCGCTATGCCCTGGATGACTATATGTTCAAAATACATAGTGGTTCCTGGGGCCCTTTAGTAATCTGTCAACATCCCATCTTCAAAGGACCATTTTCCTACCTGTGTGTTTAGGCATATCATCAAAAGAATTTAATATTTAAGAGTAGAATAAAGATCTTTTTCCCTTTTGCAGGAATTCTATGTGGCAGCTATATGTAAGTCCAGCAAACATACCTGAAAGTGGAATTTAAAATGTAAATTACAGGGTGGAGCGATAGCTGCGGCGGGCCGCGCCGCCGGCGCCCGGCCCCAGCCCCGAGCACCGCCAGGAGTAATTCCTGAGTGCGAGCCAGGGTAACTCCTGGAGCATCGCCGGTGTGACCCAAAAAAGCAAAAAAAAAAAAAATAAAAAAATAAAAATAAAATGTAAATTACAGGACTCTATGGGCTATTGTCTTAAATAGATTCAGGCTATCTTTTTGACATGTAGATAATGTTCAAGGTGTATCCTTGATAACTGCCTTAAAGGAGTGCCAACCTTATGTCCCAGCATGCTCTAAACTGAACCTCACATAACAGAGAAAGAGAAAGGAGATGATGATTGAAGTGTCCGTTCTGAGAGAACCGAAGGCACAAGTTGCTCCTCCCTTCACACATGGAGTCGCTGGGTTGTGTTTGGGAAGTGTGGGCTGTGTCCGGCCTCGGCATCTCTTACCACCGCAAGGATCATGTGCTGAGAGTGGAACTGTCTTAAGTTTCAGATCCAAAGTCCAACTCCAAAGTCTTTGTTTGCTGCTGTCGGCCTTGGCAATGTGTCTTAGTTGTGCGACCCAAGCCACAAAGGTGAAACCAGAAGCATATTCGGCTGACTCAGAACTAATGACAGCTTCCGGCTGGGGGTTTCAGACTGTGCTCGGCAGCCCCAGGCCTGCTCCAGGGTTGGGGTTGGGCAGAGGAGAAACTTCCGGAATGCCCTGTTCGCTCTAGCTCTCGGGCTTCTCAGCCATCACCATTCATTTCCCCTGGGCACAGGGGTAAGGATTTACACAAGAAAGAGCGTTTGAGGACCACAAAGCCCCCTCCTACAAGGGAGGGTGGGGGAGAACGGAACTCAGGGTGATGAAGGAGAAAAGCACGCAGCTTCTGTAACAATGGCAGCTCCGTTTCCTAGGTCGCCTTCTAGCCAATTGTGATTTGATTCTTTAAAAAAATTTTTTAAGTAAAACTTTTTAAAGGGTCGATTTTTAGACTGCTAATTTATCATTAACATGAAATAGTTAAGGAATAAAGCTTTTTATTATTTATTGTTTTCATGTAGTTGAGGTAAGACGGTGTGATAGTTTATAGAAATAATGCAGCCATTTTTCGATTAAAGTGATCATAGAATTGATTGCACAGTTATAGCACTGAGCCACCAAGTACCCAGTACTCCCCACACTCTCCTGGGTTACTTCTAGTCAGCCTTTCCTTTTCTCTCTCTTTTCTTTTCGTTTTTTCTCTCCTACTCTCTTTCCTCCTCTCCTCTCTTCTCTCTTCTCCTTTTCCCTTCCCTTCCCTTCCTTCTTCTCTTCTTTCCTCCTCTTTTCTCTCCTTTATTTTTTCTTTTCACACCTTGTGGTACTCGTGGATCTGTGCTTAGCGATCACTTCGTGGTGAGGCTCAGAGGACCATATGGGGTGCTAGGGCCTGAGCCCAGGTTGGCCTCATGGAAGACTAGTGCCTTCCCTCTGTATTGCTCCAGCTTCTTAGCCCTCATTTTCCAGGAATCAAATGATCTCTAAAGCTCGAGGCTGCTATTAGGCTGTTCGTGATGCCCCGCGTGGCTCCTCGCTTTTGGGTTTAAGAGCACTGCTGAGGGAGAAAGAGACTCATTGGCTTCTGTGAACTTCGGGTGCCAGTGGAGTGGACAAGTGTTGGAGGACATGTTTAGCTAATCTGGGAGTTTTGTTGTTTTGCTCACTCCCAGCTTAATCTTATTTTTTTTTTTTGGTCACACCCGCAATGCTCAGGGGCTACTCCTGGCTCTGCACTCAGGAATCACTCCTGGCGGGCCGGGGACCATATGGGACGCGGATCGAACCGGCCGCTGGCCGGCCGCGCAAGCAAACGCCTACCCGCTGGGCTATCGCCCGCCCCAGCTTAATCTTATTTAAGCCAATGTTCATTCTAATGAGATCTCTCTCTATGTAAATACTTCTAGAGGGTGTGGCACTTACAGAAGTCACCTTGATTGAATAACTTCTGACTTATACATCTACTAAGACTTCTATGTTTTCTAGATTGGGCACAGCTCCTCTTTATACTCACTGCACCCAACGTGGGACAGTTAGAATTTACCAGGAGACTACCACCCTGGCTACGCTGAGACTAAAGGTAGACTATAGGAAGGATCATACTAGTTTGCTCTAAGCAGGCGAGTATGACCCTTTCAGTACATGGAACAAGATACTCAGAATCACCCTGGTGCAGAAATAATAAGGACCTTGTGGGTACCATCTAGATTACATGAAGCTCATGAAGTTAAGATGTATTACTTTATATCAGCCCCCCTCTCTCCAGTGTTTTACATAAGAGATAATCTCGGGATTAGTCCTTGGTGTAACCTTTGTTTATACCTGCAATAGGGTGTGGCACTACACTCTGTTTAGGGTTCTTTGTTGGCATGACAACCTCCCGATTGATACTTTGGTGTATATAAGGGGCTGACTTGAGGCCCCCTTCACCTTTACCCTTTGCCTTTTGGTTCCCTCATCCTTCAGCTTTTGGCTCCTTGGCATTTGGCTTTTGGTCTTCTTCCCTGTGGATCTCGCCTGAGCGTTTATTCCCCTTGAAGTTTTTAACATGGTGGTCGCCATCTTGGCCTACACATGGCTGGGGTTCTAGCCTGAAATCCTAAGCACGGGTTTTTCCTTTTGCTGATTTGTATGCCTGAACCTGTGATAAGTAAAGCCTTTTAAAACCGCATCGGGGCCCGGAGCGATAGCCCAGCGGGTAGGCGTTGCCTTGCAGCGGCCAGCCTGCTGGCCCGGGTTCGATCCCCGGCATCCCATATGGTCCCCGAGCACTGCCAGGAGTCATTCCTGAGTGCAGAGCCAGGAGTAACCCCTGAGCATTGCGGGTGTGACCCCAAAAAAAAAAAAAAAATAAAACCGCATCGGATTCCTGGGTGTTCATCCATTCCCGCCGGCTTCGGAGGTAGAAGGGAACTCGCTTCCTGGCACTGTCGGGGACCCGGCGGAGCGCCCGACAGACAAGCAGTTATGTCTCAGTGTAGGCACCCCTGGCATAGGATCCTCATGATGGGGAGAGAGATTAGCAGCTTCTCCGAGGAATATCAGTTCCTAACTTCGGCAATCAGCTGTGACTTTTTATTTTTTGTCAGGGGCCAGGGTCCGGGGGGGGCGGTCCACCTGGTGGTACCCAGGGATTATTCTTGGCTTTGCACTCAAGAATTCCCTGGTAGTGCTTAGGGACTCTGTGGGATGCTGGGAATCGATGCGAGCGAAGGCAAGTGCCCCACCCGCTATAGTATCTCTCTGGCTCAGCTGTTGTGACTTCTGAGAATATGAGGAAATAACATGATTGGAATGGTCAAATGTGAGCACAAGAGATATTACAGGGATTAAGGCTCTGGCCTTGCTTGTAGTTGACCACATTCAGCCCACTCACAACCCCACCCTCAAAGAGAGCAAAGAGCCAGGAGTAGCCTCTGAGTGCTACCAAGTATGACCCAGTCTCCCCAGCAGCCGGGTATATACCATCCCTGTAGTCAACACTCGATGTTTGAGAAGCAAAGAAGACCCAACGCAGCGTAGACAGAGGAGTTGATCCCATGTACACGGTCATTGCTGTTACTTCCTCCACATTTAAAACAGCGTTTAGACTCTCACTGGCACCTCAAAGAAGAAAATGCTGTTATGACCATCATGTAATCCAGAAAGATGGGCCCCTCCCAGAGATAACATATGAATATGTTGCCCATGATGGAAAATGAAGGTGTAAATCTGGGTCAGCCTCTCTCCAAAGGC
Organism: Cryptotis parvus; assembly: GCA_021461705.1. Lineage (NCBI taxonomy): Eukaryota > Metazoa > Chordata > Mammalia > Eulipotyphla > Soricidae > Cryptotis > Cryptotis parvus. The sequence goes on from JAJIBD010015210.1 coordinate 29,365, forward strand.
ACAATTTAGAGAAATGTAAACAGCCACACACGATCCACATCCACTCCAAGAGTGGAGCCGTAACTTGTTCGCAGTTGCCGCTATCAGTGCCTCTGGCCTTGCTCTGCTCTCTCCGTCTCCCCTCACCCTGCAGTATCCTCTTAGCAGCAATTAGAACTCTGGTTCCTTTGACTAGAAATTTAAAATTCAACCTGAACATGGTAAGTTGAAATTGAAATTTTGACCAGCAGTGGAAAATTTGTGTCTTCTCCCTGTGGGACCACCCCCTCTCATCCCCACCTGTACCCCATCTTCTCTGCCAGCTAGCCAGAGACATGACCTTTGAGTAGGAGTCAGGAAACTTTTTTCTACTCAGGGCCATTTGGAGATTTATGACGTTCTTTTTTGGCCATACAATATAGGTAGAGAGCCCGCACAAGAAGAAGACATGTCCATGCTATCATGGACCAGCGCCAGTCCACGTGTTTTCATGGGCCTTCCAAGACCCGTGGGCTGGGTGGTCCCTACCCTCGTCTTGGAAGACTTTCTCAGGTTGATTTCTCACACCAGAGAGAAACTTCTTCCATGTGAGCCAAGACAAGAATAAAAGTCAAGGTTTCTTGCTGTTTTCTGGAAGGACTAAAGCCCTTAATAGCTTTTTCTATGAAAAAGAAATCTTTTCTCTCTTTTTAATTCTTAACTCTTGGCCCTTTGAACTTGCAAATCATGCCCTTGGTGTGCTGGGTGCCTGCCCTTGGCAGAGCCAGGAGTTCTTTTTTTAAAATATTTTATTTGCTCCGTGAGATATACAATTACAAAGATTTCATGTTTGGGTTTCAGTCATACAGTGTTCCAGCACCCATCCCTCCACCAGTGCCCATTTCCCACCACCAATGTCCCCAATTCCCTCCCCTCTCCCCCAGCCTGCCTCTGAGGCAGAGAGCCAGGAGTTCTTAACAGGAGTTTTACAGCTCCCTGGAGTTTTTGATAGAGCTGCATTTTGTGAGCATGCTTGAAATCACAAAACTGCGGTTAATTAGAGTGTAACTTTTCACGGTGAGTGTTTCTTAATTCCTTCTTGGTGCCCATGCTTGCCTGCCAGGGGTCAGCGTTCCTCTGTGCCACTTCTGCTCCCATAGCACCTGTAATTGCTGCCTTGAGTAGAGAGCAAAGACATACAGTGCCGGGCAGAGCAGGTGCAGTTAAGACTGAGTGGAAGAATAAGTTGTCGTAGGGACTGGAAGGAGAGTACGGCAGGTAGCGTGCTTGCCTTGCTTGCACATGATGTGGGTTCAATTCCCTGCACCCCATGTGGTTCTCCAAGCCTTGCCAGCAATATGCCCTGAGCACCCCAGGATGTGGGCCCCAAACCAAAAAATAAATAACTAAAGCACAGGAATAACTGAGTAAGAAAGAGGGTTTTATTGGTAGTGACACAAGTTGGGAGATACCCACCAGCACGAGCTGAAGAACAGTCTCCAAGAGACAAGAAGGTCTGGTTTTATTCCCAGAAGGGGTGTGTGTGTATGTGGGGAGAGGGAGAGAGAGAGAGAGAGAGAGAGAGAGAGAGAGAGAGAGAGAGAGAGAGAGAGAGAGAGAGAGAGAGACAGAGACAGAGAGAGACAGAGACAGAGACAGAGACACAGAGACACACACACAGAGAGAGAGAGAGAGATTTGGATTTTGGAATAGCCATGCTCAGGGTTTACTCCTGACCCTGTGTTCAGGGATCACTTGTGGCAGGACTCAGGGGACCATT
>JAJIBD010015211.1:0-32694 GCA_021461705.1 Cryptotis parvus
GGCAGTTCAGTGTGAACATGGGATCATGTTGCATTGCTTGTGTTCATGTCATATTTGGGGATGCTGGGTCTGCACTCAAGAATTAATTCCTGTGCCAACCATGCACTTTGCAGTAGTCATTCCCCAGGAAGCAACAGGACTGTTATCTGACTGACTGTAAGATTAGAATAATCTTGAGTGTCCAGTAGCTCAAAGGACCCGTGAGAAAAGTAGCTGTGCCATTCTAAAAATAGAAATGAAAACATATTTTTTATTTGGTTTTTGTTTGGGGTGGCCCACACCCAGCAGTGCTCAGGGTTTTCTCCTGACTCTGTATTCAGGGTTTACTACTGGCAAGACTCAGGGGACCAGAGTGAACTAGGTGAATTGTGCAAGGCAAGTGCCCTGTCTGCTGTGCTCTATTTGGCCTCTGAAGTTAAACCATAAAAATTGTGAGTTAGGGGGAGTGATAGTCCAGCGGGTAGGGTGTTTGTTTTACACGCGCCAGCCAGTGCTGGCCGGGCTTGATCCCTGGCATCCCATATGGTCCCCGAGCACCGCCAGGAGTAATTCCTGAGTGCAGAGCCAGGAGAAACCCTGAGCATGGCCGGGTGTGACCCAAAAAGCAAACAAAAAAATATATATGAGTTAGGTTTTAACATAGCTTTCATGTTAGTAGGATGTAGTTATGCAGCTGGGTTATAATTTAGCAATCAAAATCCTTGTGTTTTCTTAAGGGTTCAGGACAACCTGGAACAGTTACCTAGTTTGAGGTGGTTTGTGAAACTAGCCTCTGGATTTGAGAATGATATTTGAGGAAGCAAAATTTATTTTGGGGGCGGGCACACCCTGCATATGTGGGCAGCCCCTCGAAGATCAGTGCTCAGGTGTCCTTCTAGAGGTGTGCAGGAGAACCATTCGGTGTCACGGATTGAAACTGGCCCCGCACTTGCAAGGAGATGCTCTAGCACTCCATCCACAAGCCCAGCCTGAAAAAACTTTGAACACATTTCTTCCTAGTGAAGTAGAATGTTTTGACAGACTTCCTGGTTATTTACATTTAATGTCAAACCCTGGTGTCACTTCATCTTGAGTATATTAATGATTGTGTATTGGTTTATTTACTAGCTTCGTAAAGATTATAAATATTTTCTGTGATCTACTATTACAGTCCCTCAAAGAGTTTATTAGAAACTTTGTTGTTGGATAGTCATTAATGATTTAGGAGACTAGAAAAAATGTGACTTAACCTCAAGATAGAATTTTGTAAGTTAATTAAAATGGTACATGCTTTATGACTAATTTTTTATCATTTGTATCTCTATAAAAGCAAAGCGTAGTGGGATCGTGTGGGAGGAGGATAAAGGTTAATTGAAGGCTCAACATTTGCCTTTTCATTAATAGGATTTATACTAAATATGATTTATATTAAATCAGGATTTCATCTTGCAAATTGAATTTACTCAGAGCTATTTAGAAATCGAGCTGCTTTATAAATTGAAGTGTACCATTACGCGAAAATCCCTTTTGCTCAAGCAGTGCTTGATAATCTACCGAATTCTTTAAGGAGACTTGAGTTGTTTCAAGTAGAAAGAATCCTTTTCCTATAAGATACTTCAATTTTAACATATGAAACTTTACCTTAAATATTTTAATTTCACACTTTGTAATATCAGCTCTTTTTCATCATCCATGGGAAGGTGGATGTAACTCCAAAACTTCTCCATTTATTGTGGTGGAAATGGCGCCATGATGGTTCTGCCTTGCTGTTTCTCCTATCCTGCCATGTGTTGCTGGCTTGTATTTGGAAACCTCTGGCATCATGTACATTGGTTTTATTCAAGAGCTTAGAGCCCTTGTCTTAGCCTTTTGAATGTCCCCTTCCCCTTTCGCCGTGACTTGATACAGCTGTTCTTCACGGAGGAGACCATGTTTTAAAATTCATTTTCATCTAGCAAGCAAGCGCTTGGCCCTCATAAATTCAGACCTGTTTGTTGGATGTATGATAAAGGCCTGTGTTGCCTCCCGCTTGGCCTAATCATATTTTCTCTCTCTTTAAAATCTTTCTTCATGCAGTGCCCTAACCATTTCTAATATTCAGGCTGGATCAACTGGAAATTGGGGCTGTCATGTCCAGACCAAACGTGGAAACAACACGAGGACCGCCGACATTGTTGTGTTAGAAAGCTCTGCTCAGTACTGTCCGCCCGAGAGGGTGGTGAACAACAAAGGGGACTTCAGGTCAGTGGATACGGAACCTTCTGGAAAAGTCTGATTCGCCCCAAGTCTGACTTTATTTCAAAAACACATGGCTGGTTCTTCAATTAAAAAAGATTTTGGAGACACATCCATTAATTTATTAGTCTAGGCATTACCCCTTCACAGTGATTTCACAGTTAATATGGAGATGGAAATCTGCCTTATAACTGTTACTTTAGCTATCCCTGAAGATGATGTGTTTGTTTTTGTGGCTATACCCTCTGAGAAAGCAGTTGTTGAGGGTCGAACTTACGGTGTCACATGTATACTAAGCCTAAGCCCTAATAGTCAAGGCATGTCACTGTCCCCATGTAAACATCTGCCTTTGTGGCTAAAATTAAGAATCCTGACTTTGTCAGAGGAGATAATGAGGTACATCAGTGGTGGGAAATGTACACTGGTGGAGGAATGTGTGTTGGAATATTGTATTACTGAAACTTGAACAACTTTTGTAACTGTGTGTCTCATGGTGGTTCAGTTAAAAATGAAGGAAAAGAATCATGACTTTAGGGAGACATTTTGGAGATTCTATTAAGCTGATACAGAATTTGGACAGGCTAATACTGTTAGCTATTCTTTCAAGGGCTCTTTCATAGATGAATTTTCAGAAGCTCATGTTCCCTTAGTGTAACTAATGCAGGTACATCGTCAGCAGAGTTAGGGAAACCCCGATCTAATTTTTGTTGCCCTATTTGGTTCTTCAGGGAGTTGATTAACAAGATCTTAGAAAAAATGATGACTGCTGTGTGGTCTTGTTAAGATAAATAGAGGGAGTTAAAGGATGATTTCTCAGTAGAAAGTTTAGAATTTATAGGGGATTATGTGTTTATCTTAGACCAGTCTCCTAAAGTTGCTTTAAAACCCCTTAAATATATTACTTACTTAATGTTCTTTATATTTACCATCTAAATAATGAGTTTATTGCCAAACACCAAAGCACTGTTAAGGTTATTGACTAGTTTGAGCTGACTGGTACAACTGCTCCATCCTGTCTCTTAGACCTATTTTAGTAAGGGTAAGAAAACTCTGTGTTGGTCTTTCATTTTCAAGGATTAGAACAAAAGCTATAACCCAGCTCCTGCTCAGCTAATTCTTTATTGGTTTCTTAAAGTAAATTATTGCTAATTCTTCCATTTTTCTTTATAACCTCATTTATATTACCATCAATGGATAAGTTTTTGTGTGGATTGACTGTTAATCTGTAACACTTAGGTAATAGTTGTTAAATTTTCCTGCAGTCACCAATTTTTATAATTCTACTATGATTTTTGTTTCTGATCCATTTTCTATTTTTACTTCTTATGTATTTTACATGTAAAAAGATACTATTTAATTGACAAATGAATTATTTATCTTTGACACCCTCAAAATATTACATAATTAAATTTCCACTGCATTATTAACACTCTCTTTAGTGTTGCTTGAACTATTTATGCAGTTTTTTGGCAATGAATTACATTTTGCTGTGACTGATAATATAATTTAACAGTTCCCAGGTGAGGGGTCAGCCATAACTTTTTATTAAATGTAACTCCATTTCCTTGCCAGTTTTGGAGAAATTGAGCTGAAATAGCAAAGATTTTGCCGTGCCCCTGGGATTCGGTGGTCCCATGCCCTTATGAGTGAGGTCTGAGGTAAAGGTGTGGTGTGTGTGGATCACCCCAGTGCTGAGCGGTGCCAGAGAACTAAAGGATGTGACACAGAGTTATGGTCACACGTGAAGGATTTTGTAGAGCTGCAGAGAACAGATCGAGGCCACAGGGGAGCAGAAACCGGCGAGGGTTGAGTGGAGGCCTGGATGTTCACACTGGGCTCCGTCCCACTTCTGGCCAGGAAACGGCAGATGCTTCCCTGCCATGTGCCTACCCCCAGGGGACTCAGAGCAACACCTCAGACTCCTGCTGGGGACTGACTATGTCTGCACACTGCCGGGCAGGTAGCAGCATTTTGGACGCCCGGGAAAGAGGCTGCTGGGCAGCGCAAGCCCAGTGTGTATCCAGTGGAGGTAGCAGGTACTTTCATGGACACCATCCAGGCCTCAGGCTGCGGGATGCCACCAAAGGCCCTGTGTTCCCAGGAAGGTAACAAGAAACCAGAGCAAGAGGGGCCGGAGTGATAGTCCCGTGGGGAGGGTGTTTGCCTTGCATGCGGCCGATGTAGGTTTGATCTCCGGCATCCCATAAGGTCCCCCAAGCACCCACCGCCAGGAGTAATTCCTGAGTGCAGAGCCAGGAGTAACCCCTGAACATCACCCAATATGACCCCCGCCCCAAATACATTAATAAAATGAAGAAAGTACAAGAACAGGTGTCTCAGAGCTTTCCTAGCAGCTTTTTCTCCACCAGTACTAACTGTTCCTCTCGAAGGCCACACTGAACAGGAATTTTAAATACTGTGTGGTTATATAAATGCATAGAATTGCAACAGTTGCTCTGGCCCCCCAAAAATTGAAAAGAGGAAGGAAAGACATTTTTACACCTTTTCTTTAAAAAGAATAAAAATAAGGTGCAATTTCTTGACTAAGGTACAATTTCTTGGATAAGGTACAATTTGTCAGTGTATATGAATAGAAATGCTTAGAATATTTTGTTATAAAAGAATTTGTGTTGGCTGGTGCTTAAAGTGGTATAGTTCATTACTTTTATTTTTTGTGGCAGAGGTCGCCGGCTGTGCTCAGGCCTCCCTTCTGGCTCATTCGGGGACCCTCTGTCGTACAGAGATTGAACCTGGGTTGGCTATGTGCAAGGCCCGCGCTCAGTTCTGTGTTATTGTTGCTCTTTATTCTCAAAGGAGTGTCATTTCTTCTTGATTTTTTTTTCTCTTGTGACGAAGCATGGCTTGTTTGGGTTTTGTTTTGGGGCGAGAAGCTCAGGTCCCAGAGAACAGAGCTCACGGCGCTGTTCTCTGGAGTGACCCCATATGCTTTCTTAGGATAGACTCTATGTCGGCTGGGCTGCCAGAGATGCTTCAGAACCCCTGTATGATCTTAGACTGTCCCTAGACAAACATGTGTGTCACATGTTTCAGTCCTCACTTGTTCCTCCTCAGCCACAGAGGCAGAGCAGACGAGCGGTTTTCTGAGTGCGCCTGTGTTCATCTTTCCAGGTGGCCCCGACACTGGCGGCATCACTGCGTATCTGCAGTGCACGAGGAACACTCCCAACAGTGGCATCTACCCCGGGAACACGCAGGACACCAGAAAAGCCTGGCGCCGCTGTGACCGGGGAGGCTTTGGGCTGATGACAATTATTCTCGATGTCAGTACGCGACGATGTCACTCGCGTGCTTTATATGTTTAACCAGGTAACGGGAAGCCTTCCTGCTTTGCTGGGGCTGTCTATCACACACGCTGTTCAAACCATGTACCTCAATCAAAAGGCTTATATGGACATACTAGCTAAGCCTTAGGAGCAGCTGTCTACTTCGGATCAGTGTTCAGGGATGGGCCTCAACTTCTCCCCTGGTTTTTGAAAGCTATGTGTGGCGTTTTCGCCTTGGAACCACAGGGTCATTCCAGTGGTGATTGACAACTACCAGGGTCCCACCTGGTGGAGGAGCTGGTGGAGTTGCGCGGAGGCTTGCTGCCAGGCATCAGACCCCCAAATTCAGGGATTGGGGCCTCACCTGTGCAGGCCGGGCTGTCTCCTCCCTTTGAGTCCTCTTCCGCCTGCTATGTGAGTCCCCAAATTCCCCTCCCCCTCCCAGCCTGCCTCTATGGTAGGCATTTTTCTACTCTCTCTCTCTCTCTCTCTCTCTCTCTCTCTCTCTCTCTCTCCCTTCTCTTTCTCTTCCTCTCCCTCCTCTCTCTGTTCCTCTCCTCCTCTCTCTCTCTCTTTCTTTCTCTCTCTCCCCTCCCCCTCTCCTCTTACACATTGTGGCTTGCAATACTTATATTTAGGGGTTATATATATCGCTTTGCCTATGTTCAGTGCTCAGTTCTAATATGGCATTATCTTTTCCAACAATTGTTAGACCAACCTCTGACCTCCACTCACTTGTATTAGATTCCAACCATTGGCAAGTCCTCCTGGTCTAGAAGCAGCTATTCTTTCCCCCTTTTTTGTGGCAATGTCTGGTGTGTTTAAAATCACTAAGTGCATGTAAAACATCTCTAGCCGTGCATGCAGTATGGTAAGTGTTAAGTCAGTGGTTTATATTCCTTAGTCGTAGGAGTTCCAGGGTGGTATTGATCTCTCTCAGTGGGAATGCCCAAGAGAGGCTTTGCTTGGCTATTGGGATGGAGCCTGTGGTGGTGAGGATGCAATGGCAGTGTTGTGTCTTACCTGACATTTCTTTAAATATAAATATATTTCATTCTCTAAGGTTATGTCCCAGAGTTAGGAAATGATCAGTTATGAATCTAAGAGAGACTCACAGACATGGGGCAGAGCTGCTACCGACTCTCCTGTGCCCAGCTCGCTCACAAGGCGCCCGGGAGGGATGGCGGGTTCTAGTCCTGGCCCACCACCCCATCAGAGCCTCGCAACAAGCCAGACGACTCCCCCCCCCCCGCACCCCCACTCCATGAGGGCCTCCATTTTTCACATCCGGACTTCCCCTCGTTAGACCTCCACCCAGCAGACCAGCCTATTACAGCCCACCTTGTGCTGCCGTTTTTTTTTTTTTTGCTTTTTGGGTCACACCCCGCGATGCCAGGTTACTCGGCTCTTTGCTCAGGAATTTCTCCTCGTGCTCGGGCCTATGGGAGCCGGATCGAACGGCGGAGAGCGGCCGCGCAAGACAACGCCACCGCTGGGCTACGCTCCGCCCGCCGATTTTGGCCCGTGGTTCTCAATAAATGTTGGATTTTGGTGACTACAGAGTATGCTACCTGCGGCGAGCCTGGCAAGCTACCCGTGTTGTATTTGATATGCCGATACCAGTAAAATTATAGACCTCATTCCCTGACCGATGATGGTTTGGGCTCTTTCCTGGGCAGGCAGGTTCCTTGGGCTCTACTTGCATGAGACAGGTCATATGGAGATGTTACTGGTGCCTGCTCGAGCAAATCGATAATGAACAGGAAGACAGTGATACAGTGAAACAAGAACATATTTCATTTTCTGTCTACCTTCCCCCAAAAAAAAACCTTTCCTGCTAAGTTTTAAAAATTCTCATTTTCTCAGATATGAAAAAGGATTTTAAGCAAGTAAATTGATAAAGTGTTTGAAGTCATTAGCTATGTGTTAAAATGGAAACCGCTTCTCCCTTTCTGAATGTAGATGCCTTTAAATATTACCAACGCTGCGGCACAGCCCGACAGTTGCTGGCATACACTGTGGAGGCCGCCAACTTTTCTGACAAGATGGATGTTATATTTGTGGCTGAAATGATAGAAAAATTCGGAAGATTTACCAAAGAGGAGAAATCGAAAGAGGTATTTTTCCAGTTCAGATGGGTACAGTAAATATAACCTGTGGAACTAGGTCACCAGCTGGTCATGGGATAAAATCAGGTCAGTTTGCTATTGTGTGTGGGGGGAGGAGGGAGTTGCAGGTGACCTACCTGGGCGTCACACAGGTCAGGCACATGCTCTGTCACTGAGTGTCATCCCTGGTTATGAGTTTATGTGTTGGAAAGTCTGTGTCGGTGCTCCCAATTGGCATCGAGTTCATTCGCTCACTTCCAAACTTGTTACTCAGAGGATCAGTTGGTTTGAGAGGAGTTGAGGGCAACCCTCTGTTTTTGGAGCTGACGTTCTAGGAGAGGGAGAAGCAGCATGAGAAGCCCTGTGGGCATCCGTGTGGGGCTCACGGGTCACCAGGCTGCCTCGCACCCTGGAGATGTCTTTCCATTGTGCGCTTCAGTTGCCCAGACAGTATGTACATTGCTTAATTGCTTCTGTAATGTCCTAAACAAAAAGACTATTTAGAAACAAATATTTTTAATTGTTTCTCTTTTGAGCCACACCCAGCGAAGTTCTCTGAGTTCAGGGATCAGTCCTGGTGGGGCTCAGGGGACCATATGGGGCATCAGGTTTGAACCGGGTCAGCTGCATGCAAGGCAAGTGTCTTACCTGCTGTGCTCTCTGTTCCCTGCTGAGAATTTTTTATTAAAATATGCAAATTATTAACATTTATTGGTCATGACTTTGGAAAGAGGTACAGTGTAACAGGGACTCTTTCACAGGGCGATTGCATGTCAGCCTCATTCTTTAGGGAAAACATTGGCAATGAAAGATTTCTTATTTTTGCTCTTTTGCTTTCACCCAGTGATGCTCAGGGGACCATATGGCATGCTGGGGATCAGGTTGGCTGCATGCAAGGCAAGTGCCCTACCCACTGTATTATTGCTCTGGCCCCGACAATGAAATATTTTAGTGCAAATGGAAAGCATATATTTTGAATTAAGTGTACAATGCAGAGTTTTATATTGAACTTCTGAATTTGGAACTAGGTAAAGACATTTATTGTATATACTGTTTATTTTTTTGATCCAGTGCCTGAGTTTTAGAGGTAGAAGCAGAAATCTATGCCAAATCTACAAACTTCAGGTTCCAAACACGAGATTATGTTTCCAGGCAGGGTTGGAGAGCTGACTTAGGTAGGAACAGAACGCAGAAGCCCAGAACTCTAGCTCAGCTCTAGACACTTCCTGCAGATTCTGTTTGATTTCTAGAATAGTGTCGTGTCCTGTGTTGGTGTTCCAGAAGTACTTATCATACAACTCTGGGGCAGAAGACTATAAACAGTCTTGTTCATTCCTTCATGCAGGACATCTATGATACGGCAGAGTTGAAAGGGTTTTGTTATTGTGCCTCTGCTATTTTGTTAGGCAGGAAACTTATTTGGGGGGATAGGATATTAATATTCACAGCCTAATTTGTTAATCTTTAATATGATATAGCTGTGAAAGAAAAGGGAAAAAAGGGCCACAAGTGTATGGAGGGCAAAGGGGCGGTTAGGATAGAGAAGAGACCAGTATGAAAATAAGAGAAATGATCACTCTGCACAAGAACTGAGTGTTAAAGGCAGGTAAAGGGGTACATGATAACCTTTCAGTGTCTGTGTTGCAAACCATAGTGCCCAAATGAAAAGAGAGAGAGAAAGAGAGGAGAGAAGGAGAGAAGAAAAGTGTGGTGGGTGGAACGGGAGGGAAATTGGGGACGTTGGTGGTGGGAAATGTACACTGGTGAAGGAATGAGTGTTGAAACATAGGACTGAATCCCAATCACGGACACCTGTGTAACTGTAAAAAATGATAAAAAAAAATAGACAAAAGGAAACATTTTTATGTCTGTAAAGGGCGCTCAGTTCGTGGACCACAATAGCAAACTGGCATTTCAGTGTTAGGGTCTGAACTGTAGACCCTAATTTTCAAATGAGCTGTCTTGCTGCTCGTGTGTGTTGCTGGGCTAGAGCCTGATTCTCTTGGTAGAATTTTCCAGAGCCTGCTGGCTTAGCCTCTGTGGTCATAATGCTCTCCATTGTTGATTATAATCACAAGTTAGCTGCCCGCATGATTATAAGTCATTCATGGAAGTGGGATGTTTGTAGTCACTAGAATAATTGGAATGACATCTGCAGTGTGGACAAGAGAAAATATTTTGCATCGTGTAATGCGTGTTTCTTCCCATGATGCCCCATTCAGATCTGAGGGACTTGACTCACGTCCCAGCATGTGGGGGGGGTGCGTGAAGGAACACTTCATTGTGTGCCAGTGTATGGAATGAAGTTTTCCCTTTGGTTGGTGCTGAAATTGAAATATCTTGACTGGGACTGGAGGGGTTTCATGAATTCCCATCCCTTGATTTTTCGAGCAGGGCTGAAACCTTGTCTTGTTTACCTTGCAGAGTTTGTGTGTGTCAGAGAAAATGGTGGAACTAGCAAAAGACTGAACAAACTATGTTTTTATGGGGTTGGAAATCAGGCACTCTTTTGATCCGGAAAGCTAAGGATTGGGGTGTCACTTCTTTTTTATAAGCAATAGTGCTTCAGTTTTCTTAGAAACTTAAGGTGTCAGTTGTCACTTTCATTGACTGGCCTAGGAGGGAAGGGTTTAAAGATTTTTTTTAAACCATAGAAATAATTAAATACTTCTGTGTTTTCAGTGCTACTAGGGTTACATTCCTAGTGCTGGTGTGTGTGTGTGTGTGTGTGTGTGTGTGTGTGTGTGTGTTTGGGGGCGTTGGGGGAGGAGTGGAGTGTGGGTCCAGGCTTACTGGGGATTGAGCCCAGGGTATCCTGCTTGTAAGATCTGTTCTGCTCTGTGACTCATTTCAGTTATAATGGAAACGAATGATGCCCAATTATTTCAGTTGAATAGAAGAAAGGGAAAGATACTTGGCACTGAAAAATAGAGGCATGAAGGGACCATTTTCCGATGCTGTGACAGTCATCCTATGGGATTCTTCAGAAACTTAAACCACAGGCCATAAACTTGACTATTTAAAACAGTTAAAAGTAAAAAAAAAAAAAAAAGAAAGTCTAGAGGATCCATTTTAGGGTAATTATGGCAGCATAAAATTATGCTAAAATTATCTCGAGTTGCATGCAGTGTGATGCTGTCTAGTTGGACAAGTACATGGATGTTTATGTTATGGTCACGGGGCTGCTGTCCTCGGGAACTAGTAATTAAATTACCATGAGGCGGTTATTCTTTAGCCTGTGATCTTGCTTGTCTCAGAGCAGGGGCTGAAACCTCTGGGCTGCCAGACCTTGATGGTACGTATCTTTTGGCTTTTTATTTGTCTTATTTTGGGGGGACTTCTGGGACTGCATTCGGTGGTGCTCAGGGCTTGCTTCTGGTTCTGTGCTCAAGGATCACTCCGGCCATGCTCAGGGGATCCTATGCAGTTCCGGGGATGAAACACAGTCAGTTGTGTGCAAGGAATGAGCCTTAACCCTGTACTCTTTCTGCTCCTCATTGGGATTATAAACACAGCTGAAGGTGGTCTTCTAGACCCCACGGTGCTTATTTCCTACTACCCTCCTGTAGGATATCATGTATGCGTTCCAGGAGCGTTGATTGCTATGCTGTGGTTTTAATCGGTGAGGAAGGCACACATCACAGCACTCATTGACCACATGTTCACTGGACACTTTTGCATGCACTGGTTTTAAAAATGTGATGTTCTGGGGACTGGGAGAAGGCATGGCACACACAGGGTCCTGCAGCAAGTCCCTGAGGCCTGCCACGTGGCCCTGGAGGCTCCTAGCTTTGATGGAGCCCAGAATCTTCAGCATCACTTGCCTTTGCACAGACCCAACAATCGCCAGTGGGTGCCTCGAACCTCAGAGTGTAATGTTCTTTTTTTAAAATTTATTAATGCATTATTATTATTGTTATTGTTGTTGTTGTTCGCTACACCCTAGTGGTACCTCAGGTCTTACTCCTGGCTTTGTCCTCAGGGATCACTCCTGGAGGGACTTGGGGGATTATATGGGTCCTGGGAATAGAACTCAGGTTGACCATGTGCAAGCCAAATACCCTACCCACTGTACCACCTCTCTCCAGCCCCCATTTCTAAGTTTTTTTTTCTTTTTTTTTGCTTTGTGGGTCACACCTGGCAATGCTCAGGAGTTACTCCTGGCTCTTTGCTCAGGAATTACTCCTGGTGGTGCTTTGAGGACCATATAGGATACCGGGATCGAACCTGGGCCGTGTGCTATCACTCCGCCCCCCATTTCCTAAGTTTTTAAAATGTAATCACCTGTGTGTGTCTATGTGTGTGTGTGTGTGTGTGTGTGTGTGTTTTAGTTTTTTTTATTATTTATTTTCTGGATTAGATTATCAGACTTTTCTATATGCTTAAGCTTTTCAGAGACCCAACATCTGGTTTTGTTTTGTTTTCTTTTTTACACCACTTTTTTTTTAACAACTGATTGCATTAGTTTTCTAAAATGCAATTGCTGAGCCTCAGACCCTGATTTTTTTTTTCTTTTTGGGTCACACCTGGCTATGCTCAGGGGTTACTCCTGGCTCTGCACTCAGGAATTACTCCCTAGCGGTGCTCAGGGAACCATATGGGATGGCGGGGATCGAACCCGGATTGGCCATGTGCAAAGCAAACACCCTACCCGCTGGACTATTGCCCGGCCCCTCAGACCCTGATTTCTGAGAGAGTTAGTTGGGAATACGAATTTAGAAAAATTACTCCGTTACACACTTTGAGGCGTCTTCACAGACTTAAGGCCACTTGTTGGTCCTTATTTTCTGTCCCTTACCATTAACTTTTCCCCCATGTGGCTTAACATTTTAAATGTTAGAGACTAATTTTAGTGGAAAGTCCCTAAAGTTTCGAACCCCCGCCCCAGCCCTGGCGGTGGGCCAGGCTAGAACCCACCACCCCCCGGGCAGAGAATGTTTTCATTAATAATTGTTAAATCTTCTGTGACGCTTCAGCTGTTTTGCTTACTAGTCTCATCCCTTTGTCCCTCCTCCTCCTCCTCCTCCTCCTCCCCTTTTGACTTTCCTATTTCCTTTCTTTGCCCCCCCCTTTCCTTTTTCTTCCTCTGTCCTCCTTCCCTTTCTTAACTCTTTGTTCATTGCTTCCTCAGTTCTGAAACATTTAATAACAGATTCTGGGTGTTACGTTTCTTTCCATAATTTTTCTCACATGCACAGAACTTTGAAATAGAGCCACAATACCATATTTCATATGTTTTATTGCTGTTAAAAAGGGAACTTAAGTACTTTCATATCATCATGTTACTAATCCTTAGTTTATTTTCTTGATAATTATGTTTTTTATAAAACTGTAGATAACTAGGGCTATAGAGATAGTATAGTGGAAGGGTGCATGCCTTGATCGTCGCCACTGTGGGTTTGATCCCCAGCATCCCATATCGTCCCCTGAGTACCACCCGGAGTACTTGAGTACAGAGCCAGTAGTAACCCCTGAACATTGCTGAGTGTGGCCAAAAACTTAAAAGAAAAATTAAAATGTAGATCTCATGTCTGGTTCCCTTATGGATCTATTCTTAAATTTTTTAGTTGGTTATCTGTGATTTCATAGACAGTTACTGTCACCAGAAAATAAGAATAACTTAATCTGCTCTCATATATGTAAAAAAATGCCATTTGTAATTTTGTTTTCCCGGTTATATATTGATGGAAGCTTCAGAACAACGTTGATGCATGTGGCTGGCAAAGGGCCCTGATTAAACTGGCTTAAGTTATTTTCTTTGCTTGTAATCCTGATTTTCGTTCAGAGGCATTGCAGGAATGGAGGATCACCTTGAAATTCAGTCTCAGTGTGAGGTTCTTTAGGCCTGACACGTGGTGGAGACTCTGATCCCAGTTCTGTGTCAAGGTCAGAGCCTGCAGATTGCTGAGGGAAGGTTAGCTGTGTTCAACCTCCTTGGCCAAGGGCCTATATGGGCCAATTTCAGGTTTCCTGACAACACTTTCCCTCAGGTTTCCTGGCTGTTTCCATGGGTTGAGCTAACGCTGGTTTGTCCTGGAGTCATCCCCTTTGAGTGGGCTGCTTTATGTAGTGGTCCTTGGCCCTTCGTGGGAGTCAGCACATACTCCTTGGGCATCGTAGGATTAATGCATCTTGAATGCCTGCTCTTAATTTGCTATTGGCCTCTAAAGGAGTCTTGATTTTTCTGACTGGTCAGTGGTGCATTTGATAAGCCCCTGTTTTCTGGAAGAGGGAGCAGCTTAGTCGTAGAGTACTTACTTTGCTTGTTGAGGCCTGGGGTTTCGTCCTCAGCACCCCTAGTGGCAGGGGTTGAGGGGAAAGAATCTTTTGTCCTTTTTGTGGTTTTTATTTTTTGCAGATACATCCAGGCTGTTTTGCCTTCTCTAGTTCCAGAAAGGTAGAATCATGTACAGCTTTAACTCTGCAAGAGATTAATTCTACTCCATTAGAAGAATGATAGGAACCCAAAGAATCACCTTTCTATATATCTACCTTTTTATTTCTGCCTCTCCTGAATACTGTTCCCCACATAATCCAAGAATTTGCTTTAAAATCAACTTTGTCTACCTGGAGGAAATATTCTGTTCATTATTGTGAAATTGCCTTTATTGTATGTCTAGAAACACATCAGGAATCAAGTTTTCCCAATCACAGCCTCTATGTGATTTTCACTTGTCTTTTGTCTCATTCACTTCTAATTCTTTTCTCTGTTGTTGTTTCTCTCTTTTTTTTCAGTTAAGATATCACTGACACATAGTGTTTTATTTGCTTCAGGTGTACAGTGTAGAGTTCTGTATGTTAGTGTGAGCATGTGTAGTGAGATACCATGCTAAGTTGGTTAACCGTTCCCAGAGCTATTTTATGTGCATCAGAAGTTTTCAGATCTACTTTCACAGCATTATAAAATTTGCAGTTGTTATTGTCCTCCTCCTCCTCTTCCTCCTCTTCTTCCTCCTCCTCTTCCTCCTCCTTCTCTTCCTCCTCCTCTCTCTCTCCTCTTCCTCCTCTTCCCTTCTTCTTCCTTTTCTTTTTCCTCTTCCTCTTCCTCTCCTGGCTCTGCAATCAGGAATTGCTCTAGGTGGTGCTCAGGGGCTGACCATATGGGATGCTGGGGTTTCTGGTTGGCTGAGTTCAAGGCAAATGCCCTACCTGCTGTTCTATGGCTCTGACCCCCTCCCCCATTTTTTAAAACTAATTGAATTGAAGAATTCTCTTTTGTTGGGCTACTTCTAATCCTCTCTTTTCAAAGGAAATGGCGAATACATGTAAAATGCCACCTCTTCCGTACTCACATATTCTCTCACCCGGTGCTGCCCTCTATCTGCATGGTTGTCATTACTTCGCTCCAGTACCATAATAATACTATGAAAAGTTGTCCTTTCCCTGCATACTGACGAGGAGTCTCCATTGAATATTAACCACTGTATGTACTCTAATCCACAATGTGTAAGAGAGGGGGAGAGAGGGGGGAGATAAGGAACCTGCCATAGAGGCAGGCTAGGGGAGGGGGGAGGCAATTGTGGACATGGTGGTAGGAAATGGGCACTGGTGGAGGGATGGGTGCTGGAACACTCTATGACCGAAACCCAAACATGAACATCTTTGTAACTATATCTCACGGTGGTACAATAAAATATAAATAGAAATGAAGAGTAACCACGAACTAAACCAACTGCAGAGACAATCTACAGCCTCCTCGGGCAGCCACAACACTGAATTGGTTAAACCAACAGATCTACACTGAAGATTCGGCCACTGGAGCTGTCCTTTCACTTAAAGAGTCTGCTTCAGAACTGGCTTTGAGATGGTTCTGATCTCAGCACGAGGCTTAATCTTTCTGTGTTGGAGATGGTGAACAGATGTTTGTTTTTGTATTTTAACTATTTAAACACCGTGATTTACAAAGTACAAAAGTTTTTCGCAATACGGTTGTTACAGGCATACATCATTCAGCACCAATCCGACCACCTGTGTGCCCCCACCGCCACCAGAGATCCTCATTTCCCACCTACCCACCATCCTCACGCCTGCTCCCTTAGACAGCACTAATTTATATATATATATATATATATATATATATATATATATATATATATATATATGAACGGTATTGATAAAGCCAGTGACCTTTTTCTGGGTTTTATGTGCGAGTTTGGACCATCAGTGCTCTTGCTTTCACTCACTGAATTTGTAGAACATGGTGGGTTTCTACTACTCAAACCCAAACCCATCACCACTGCAACTACAGACAATTATTTCAAATTTTTGTGAGCAGATATTTGAAAGCTGTCAGCAGGTACTAATATTGCCGCCCTCATCCTCTGCTGCTAGTCCAGATTGTACTCCTGATCAATTCCTTTGCTTCCCACCTTCCCATCGCATCCTCAGTAGCTGTCCAGCGGGCTTGCTGGCACCTATACCTGTGTGTGACTCATGTTTGTCTTGCATTAGAATTGACAAGAGTACTTGAAAAGGTAAACATAGGGCAGGGCTTTAATCCTCCCACTTTTCTCTTTCATAGCATGGATAGTTTAGTGAGGATAATTGTCTTCCCTGCTTTTTCCTCCTTAACTTACCATAGACTGAAACAGTGCATGCAGTTGTCACAGGGTTTGGTCTCATTTTCGCACATGAGTTGAACTGAGCCCCAGTAAGGCGAACTAGTTTAGCTCATATAGACATCTGACTTGTAAATAAAAGAGCCGCAGTCTGAACTCATAGCGGTGCTGACCGCCAAGGCACAAAAATGGCTTCAGTGTTACCCCTTACTCCTCTGATATTAAGCTCAAATGCCATCAAGTTTAGCTCATGTGTTATCTTATTACTTCATAGGTTTGGACTGTATTAAATTACAGGTGAGGTCATTCATCCTTCCAGACATACACACCAAGTAGCACTTGGGATAGTCTCTTACAGCAGGCGATCTTAACACGTTACCGCCGGCCAGGGTGTTTGTTCGTCATGCATTTCCTTTCCGACTCTTTAATCTGTGACCAAGTTTATGTGCGAGGTTTTCATTAGAGCCTCCCCATACAGAGTGACAGGTGCGAGGGTGGATGCCTGATTCCTGAGACCCTTTTAAAGTCTTGGTTTCTGGGTCACAGCTAGCTGTGGTCAGAGCTTCCTCCTGGCTCTGTGCTCAGAGATCACTCCTGGTGGTGTTTGGGAACCATATGGGGTGCCAGGAATCAAACCTGGGTCGCTCAGGTGCAAGGCAAGTGCCTTACCCACTGTGCTATATTCTCCGGCTCCTCTTTGAGCTTTTTGTAACTGGGAAGGCCTGCGAGAGGTCTAGTAGTGGCACAGTGTTTTCTGGGTGTGATAGCAGGTCTCCTACCATTGTGTGTCAGGGTTCAGGAATACTTTTTTAAATCCTGTGTAATGTCTCTGGCACTGTTTTATGCTCATAGTATCCTTCGTTACCACTGTGCTATCTTTAGAACTACTTCAATACCTGAGCTGTAGGGGGCAGAGGCGAGGTTTTGATGCTGACCTGCCCTAGGGACAGTGGACAGCTCTCTTGACTTAGTTCCTCACCATCTGGAGCTAGACAAGAAGGAACATAGTCTGTTCTCAGCTAAGCCTAGAGAGCTCTTTAGAGACTTTCTTTACCATTACCCATTAAATGCTGTAGTGTTATCTGCTGTGTCACCTTGATCATGGAATCAGCAATTTTCCCTAGCGAGGAAGTGTCTCTCCCATCTGAGTTTGGATCTTCATTAAGTCTTCACTTAAAATTTGGAAACGTGTGAATCACGCTTATGGCAGCCATGCTCATCTTTCAGACAGCATGTATTCTGGTAATGCCATAGAGTGGAATCCGTATTTTCCTATATTTTATCTTTCAAGATTTTGCAGCTTATAAGAGGATATCCTTCGCTGATTGTAGGGTCAGTTTTGCCACATTTTCTCCTTTTCCTGTTTTTGTATTCAAATTTGAGCTAACAGTAGGGAAGAATAGAAAGCAAAAACTTAGGTTGCTACAGCTGCTCTGAAACTCAGCTCGTGCTGTCCACTGCTTAGGAATATGTCCTGGGAACTGATGTTCACATGAAACGTGAAATGCACACATTTAGGATTATTAGCTAATCCTGTCAATGGCTGGTTTGGGGGAGGAGATGGCACCTTGATAGGAGGGAAGTCCATTAAAATAAGGCCACAGATTGTGTTTATTTTTTCACCACCATATATTACATGTCATATTTGATATGCCAAACCAGTAACAATTTTAGACCTCATTCCCATGACATGAACGAATGGTTTGAGGCTCTTTGTGTTCCTGGAGCGAGCAGATCCCTTGGGCTACACTCGCATGGGACAGGGACATATGGAGACGTTACTGGTGCCCACTCAAACAAATCGAGCAACAGGAAGACAAGTGATACAAGTGATATTGCATAGCGTATTTTCTTCATTGCAGCCATCACCATTTTGTCATGCACTTAAAAGACATGTACTTACATGCGCGAGTTTATTGTGCTGCATTTTACAGAAAATGCATTTCTTACAAGGTGTCGAGTCTCACATTTTGACATTTCTACAGTATTTCAGACATCTTTATTACTATGTATGTTAAGGGCGATCTGTGATCAGTGCTTGCCCAATGTTAGTTTTATAACCTTCCATCAGCATAGATTAACACTAAAGGCTCAAATGATGGCTAAATTTTTTTTTTTTGTTGATTGAGGACTTTTTAATTTAGGTCTGTATATATTCCTATGTTGATCCTTCAGAGGTTGTGTTCCTGTATGCATATTATGAAATTTATTATACTTAAATTTGTATATTTTATTGAACATACATTATCTAGGTATGGAATATATGGTCATAGTATATCACTTGATCACTTGACATCCTGTTTTGCTCAATTTGCTTAAGCAGGCGCCAGTAACGTTTCCATTTGACCCTATCACATGCCAGTGTAGCCCAATGGCAACTGCTGCTACAGGAATATGAAGAGCCTCAAACCTTTCCTTCAGGGTCTTGACAAAGAAAAGTGACCATCTTGTAGGTGGGCGGCCACATGAGCTTTTGCATCCCGTGGGATCCAGTCGGTAATGGCTCTAGTCCAGTGGTCTCCAAATCGCATTACATGTTCAGCCCATCTGATTTTCAACACCTTGGCAAATGAGACAGTGACCCTGACTCTCGATCATCATGGAGATTTGAACTCCAGATTCCTTCTCTCACTTGAGTGAGGCTTGATATTCCAATCATATCGCTTTCGATTCCTCTTTGGGAGACCCGAATAGCATCATCATCCTGCTTTCCTAGGGCCCAGATCTCTGAGGTATGTTAATGCAGGGAAAATGGTGGAGTCGAAGAGATTTGCCCGGAGCCAGAGGTTCTTTGGTCTTTTAGCTATTTCTTCGATGCTCTTGAAGGCAGTTCATGTCGCTCTTTTCCTCCTTCGCAATTCAGGTTTTAGGTCATTTATCATGTTGAACGACCATGGTAGCAGGCAGAGCTGCTACCATGGTCAGGCATATAGAATAACTTTGGGCCCGAGCCCACCATCCCAATGGAGCCTTAGAAGAACCCAGAGGAACCCCCACACCATGCTGGCAGCAATGTTTATCATCCAGACTCCACAGCTCATCAGAGCTCTACCCAAGAGAATAAGCCAATCTCAAGCCCAGCTTGTCAGAGACCCACCCTACAGAGACCCACCCTACAGAGACCCACCCTTCAGAGGAAAGTATTTCAAGCCCAGGAATGTTTGAAACACAGATGCAGATACACAAGGCAGAGCTTCTACCAACTTTCCCTGTTGTATGATTCATCTGTAAATTACCAAGAATATTCTACCCACCCCTCTCAGAGAGCCCGGGAAGCTACTGAGAGTATATTGCCCGCATGGCAGAGCCTGGCAAGCTATCTGACACATATCGGCCAAAACCAATAAAAATAATGTTTATTCCCCTGACCCTGAAAGAGCCCGAAATATGTCAGCACTAAGAAGGACGAGAAAGGGGAGACTGATAAAATATCAGGGCCAAACTAGGCTGCCAAAACAAAGGACTAAAATGACTGTACTTTCAATGAACATGCACTGGCATTGGAAGCATATATTGAGGACCTGATGGTGCAAGCATGAAAAATCAAGTACGACATCATTGGTCTGATTGAGATGAGAAGGTTTCAATTGCATCACACCATTTTTGACACGGAAAAGAATTGTTCCTCAGAACATGCGCACGAAAGAGGCATCGGTGGTGCCGGTGTCCTTGTCAACACAAACTTGGCCATGAGCATTGATTCATTTGAGTGACTAACAAACCAGGTAGGACAGTTACACTTGAAGAGATGTGGCCCAATGCCGGCAGTTTCTATCTTCATTGTCTATGCATCAACCTTCACATACAAGTTAGAAGAAATTGAGGAATTCTACATGGAACTGGGGGAGTTCTATAAAGATGATCACACCTTCTACAAGATGATCACCCTTCTACAAGATCACACCGACTTCTACAAGCCGGTGATTGTAATGCCCAGATAGGACCAAGAAGGATTGGCCAAAGAACTCCACATTGGTACCCATGGCCTAGAATGGAACGAACAGGGTCAGAGACTATCTGAGTTCATGTCCACCAAGACCATTCATGGTAACTCACAGTTCCAGAAGGCTGAATTGAAACATTGGACATGGGAATCACTTGGTGAACAGTTCCACATTGAAATTGACCATATCGTATTCAATTGACAGTTTTGCCTGACCTATGTCACTGTCGTCCCAAAATTCCAAACATGATTGGACCACCGTCTCCTTCATGCAAAATTCTACTTCACGGAACGGGGAGAAAATGCTGCAAAGTTTAAGAAGAGAACTCCCAGAATGACCACCAACTGGGAACTCTTTGGCACCGCCACGGCAACATGGGAAGATGCCATCATTGACGACATCAATGAAGAATACAACCGACTGGTTCAGCACATCCATGATTGTGCGAAGAACGCCAAGAGAGAGAAGGACACAAAAGGACACCTGTCTTCAAAAACTCTTGAGCTCATTTGCCAACGTGGCAAGGCGTGAGCCTTAGACAACCAAATGCTGAGGTCCAAGCTTGCAAAGCAGTGCAGAAAAGCAATAAAGGAAGACCTCAAAGAGAGTAGAGCAGAAATACCGGCTGATGCAGCAGAAGTTGGGTAAAGCAATCTCAATGCCTCTCTGTCCTTCACCAACTATAAGACCAAGATGGCTGCCCTCCAACGTCCTGATGGATCTATTACATCTTTCAGAAAGGGAATGTAGGTTATCCATGACTTCTACTCGGATCTCTTTGATAGCCACGTCTACCTGCCCACGTACCAAATTACGCCAGGATGGGTGTATTGTTCCCAGCATTCTTCCTTCTGAAATCCGACATTTCATTGGTAAAGAAGCGAACTGCGGGCCGGAGCGATAGTCCAGCGGGTAAGATGTTTGGCTTGCACGTGGCTGGCCGGAGCGATAGTCCAGCAGGTAGGACGTTTAGCTTGCACGTGGCTGGCCCAGGTTCAATCCCCCTGCATCCCATATGGTCCCCTGAGCACCGCCAGGAATAATTCCTGAGTGCAGAGCCAGGAGAAACTCCTGAGCATTGCCGGGTGTGACCCAAAAAAAGCAAAAAAAAAAAAAAAAAAGTGAAGGCACCCGGTCCAGACAAAGAATCTGCCATCACTTTCTCATCAATACACTGGCTTGGCTCTTCAACACTTCTTGTCCTTATGCAAGGTGCCCGCCCAGTGGAAAACCAACAGGACAGTAAGACTGTTCAAGAAGGGAGACAACTACAACATTGGTAACTATCGCCCCATCTGCCTGTTGTCCATCATCTACTAGCTGTTCACGAACTAGTTCCAGATGCCCCATTCACTCTCAATGGAACAAACATCTCTGAATGCAATAGTCATGTGTATCTAGGTATAGACCTCAACATGATGAACGACCTAAAACTATAGTATATATCAAATATAAAATATGGTGATAGGTAGAATTGTGTGTTCGATCAACCATTGTAGCAATCATATAAATGACAGAATGCCAATAAAAAATTACTATGTTAAATTTGCTGGATATAAAATATGATTCAACATATTTAAGTTGATTATATTTAATAAACATATGTGTATAGCATAAACATAATGTTGTATATGCTGGAAAACTAAACATTTTGTGTGATCTCAGTTTCAGTAGTTACTTTATTGCAGTGGTGTGGAGCCAAACCCCCAAGTATCAAGTATCCCTGAGGTGTGCCTGCACTTGGTTGTTTCAGATTTTCTTTTGACTATAATGTTAGCTTCAAGATACAGGTTGGGTATTTCTTTCACTGCTGTATTTCCATTGCTCAGCACAGCATCTAGCTCACCTTGGTCCTTGACAAATATTTAGTCAGCAGCTAAATAAATATTATCGAGCTCTGGGCTTCTGTACCACAAGCTATGCTAGTGAATAAAGGTGTAATAAGTAGGCCTTCATTTATTTATTTTCTTATTTAGCTTTTTGAGTCACACCGGTGATGCTCAGGGGTTACTCCTGGCTCAGCACTCAGGAATTACTCCTAGCAGTACTCAGTGGACCATGTGTGATGCCTGATGTTTCTGTCTCCCTCTTTATTTTATTTTATTTTTTTTTGGCTTTTTTGGGTGCACCCAATGATGCTCAGAGGTTACTCCTGACTCTGCACTCAGGATTTAAGTCCTGGAAGTGCTTGTTGGGGACCATATGTTTGCTGAGGATTGAACCCAGGTTGGCTGCGTGCAAGGCAGATGCCCTACCTGCTGTACTATTGCTCCACCCCCTAGATATCTTCAAGGAAAAGTCTGTTAGAGGATTGAAATGGTAAAAAGAAGAGGAAAAAAGTAATAGCATAATGGGAAGAACTTATACTCTTTTATTGCTTACCATATGCAAAGCACGACTTCTGGAGTTTTAATATTTATGAGTGGAACTTAATCTTCATGACATTCATAAAAGAGAGGCTTGCCATTACTCCTGTGTTATGAATCAACGAAGGCTCGGGCAGGCTAAGTGGTTAGCCCAGCTGCCTGTCAGAGTTTGAAGTTTCGCCTCACCTCTGTGTTCGCTCTGTGGTCCTGGACCTGGGAGCTGGGCATGTTCCTCAGGCTTGTCTTTGCAAAGTGAACTCTGCGAGTGCATGGCGTGGTCTCAGCTTCATGCAAAAACCCGCTTCAGGCCCCAGAATCCTCCATCCCGGAAAGAGAGAGCAGTGGGTGCTGGGCAGAGCTGAAGAGCTTGGCTGGGTTGATCAAAAGATGTCTCTGAGAAGCCTGGGTTTTCTGGCTGGGCTTAGGGGCTTAAGGACTTTAATGCTTACTTCTTGATTAGAGGAACAGGCGGCTCCTAGATCCTCTGATCCTCCCACCGGAATGCTTTTAGTGTGCTTTCTGCCACAGAACTCCTTCTCATAAACACACTGCCCCACCCTCAGCACCCCCTGCTCCCCGACTCACCAGCCAGCCTCCTTAGCCCAGCCTGCAGTGCTTCTGACACAGTGCAGACAAGTCAGTGCCGACAGTTGTTTTCAGCCTGTTACTGGCAAGGCCTGAGGAATGCAGGGCACTTCTAGCTCAGAGCCGAGCTCATAAAAAAGAACCCAGTAAATGAAAGAAATAAAACAAATGGGACCAAAGGGAGTCCTCTTGGCATCCGTTTGTTTTATGGCACTGGGTCTGAAAACATTTGCCGAGCTGGAAGGATCCAGAGAGCTTCCTTCAAGGTCGGGAACCACCGCGCACTGTTCCCCAAGCTGGGCACTGGTCGACACCAGGCGCTGCTCACACAGCTGGACGTCTGTGGACTACAGTGTGTGAGCTGCTACGGGCGGGTGGGAGCTAGCAGGGAGTGGCAGGGAGGTCTTTGGACTAGGACGGAGCTAACAGGTATGCAGGGAGGAAGCAGCGTTTAGAAACGTGGTTCTCCCAGATCGATGTGGGAATCTGACCATTCCCAGATGACGCCATGTCTTTTCTAGCCCCTTGATAAATGCAATTGCCCAATTGCCCACCCCTCCGCACCCCTCCCATCAGTTTGCATACCCTATGCTGATGTGTGTGTGTGTGTGTGTGTATAATTTTTTTAATTGAATCACTGTGAGATTGAGATAGACCATTACAAAGATGTTCATGTTTGGGTTTCAGTCATACAGTGTTCCTGCACCCATCTCCCCCACCAGTGCCCATTTCCTACTACCAGTATCCTAAGTTTCCCAGTTTCCCTCCCACCACCACCCCTCACTCCCTGCAGCCTGCCTCTGTGACAGGCATTTTTCTCCTCTCTCTCCTTCTCTCTCTCTCTCTCTCTCTCTCTCTCTCTCTCTCTCTCTCTCTCTCTCTCTCTCTCGTGCATTGTGGTTTGCAATACAAACACTGAAGGTTATGTATGTCCTTTTACCTACTTTCAATACTCAGTTCTGGCCTAGGATTACTATTCCCAACTATTATTGTAAAACTGGTCCCTCTGTCATACCTACTATCTGTCCCATCACACACACACACACACACACACACACACACACACACACACACACACAGAGTCAATTCCAAACCCCAAATCCTGCTGGCCCATTTTCCTAGCCTTGCCAGTCTTTTTGTGACTGGATTGTAGCCTCGAGGCTAGTCTTGGTGACTCACTAGGCTGGATTACCTCAGCCTGTGTGTGCATCCCTGCTGGTTTCAGAGCTCTGCGCTTTCTCTCCTGCATGCCCACTAGCTTGGAGATGTCATGGTGGACATTGCCAGTAACATCATGCTGGCCGACGAGCGTGTCCTGTGGCTGGCACAGAGGGAAGCCAAAGCCTGCAGTCGGATGGTTCGGTGTCTGCAGCGCATCGCCACTTACCGGCTGGCCAGCGGCGCCGCACGTGTACTCCACGGTAAGCTCCAGTGGTTCCGGGATCCGAGGACTCATGGGTCAAGTCCAAGCTAGCTTCCAGAGAGAGAGAGATGGAGAGAGACCTCTCCTTCCCGCCAGCAGATGCAGATTTTCCTTTCATGTTGCTATATAGAGTCCAGCTTGTAAATATTATTTATTTTTCACTTAAAAAAAGTTAGTCCCAGCCTGGAGGGCTCACACCCAGTGGTGCTCGGGGTTTACACCTGGCTCTGTACTCAGGAGGCCTTATGGGACGCCGGGAAGCGAACCCTGGTTGACAGTGTGCAAGGCAAACGGCCTCCCCCCGGCATGTCTCTCCAGCCCCACCGTACATTTTAAAGACTAGTTTGGCTCTGAGTGGTCCCAGGTTTTTGGTAATTAGAGAAATTACTAGGGCAGGGATGAGTCCTTTCAAAGGTCAGCGGATAAAGACCTGCTCCAGAGAATGCATCTCACTCTCCGTTAGGAAAAACTCCTAGGGTGGCAGGGGGAGAATTTCCCGGTGCTTAGTGGGGCCAGAGGCCACTGTAGCAGGTTGGGCTGATGGCTGAGGATGCACTGACACTCGGGGCTGTGTCCTGGGGATGCCGGGCCACCGGGAGCTTGGGGGTTTCCAGGACCTACCCTGCAATGCTTGGAGGCCCGGTGGTGCTGGGGGCCATGTAGTGCCAGAGATCTAACTTGAGTTGACCCTGTAAAATATGCACCTTAAGCCCTGTGCACTCTCTCTGCCCCTTAAACTCCGAGCTAATGTATTTTGGAATTTACGTGAAATAGGACAGGCCTACTTATTTAAAGATGCCCCTACATTTTGTATACACACTGCTGTTTGCAAAGGATGATTTGTTAGAGGCGTTCAGTATCCCAACACCAGCCCCGCCACCGTTGTCACCTTCCCTCCACCATGGTCTCCCATCAGCTAATATTTTTTTTTTGCTTTTTGGGTCACACCTGGTGATGCTCAGGGGTTACTCTTGGCTCTGCACTCAGGAATTACTCCTGGTGGTGCTCAGGGGACCATATGGGGTGCCGGGATCGAACCCGGGTCGGCCATGTGCAAGGCAAACGCCCTACCCGCTGGGCTATGGCCCGGCCCCTCAGCTAATAATTTGATGTGACTTCAAGGCACTAAGCAGGGAAAATCTTTTCTTGGAGGACTTGGGGTTTGTGTGTTTGAGTACAGTGTGATTCTTCTGTAACTCAGGGCTCACACATTTGTCATGACTATATATATCTCAGATCACCCAAACTGAAGCTTTTAGAATCTGTGTTACTTGCTTACAGATCTAATTGAGCTTAGTAACATGTTTGGCTCTGTGTCATGTGGGAATTAATAACACAAGGATCTCTTTGTCTTGAAAACTTGGGCGATCCACCAATTTATTCTGTTGCTAGTACAGGGAAGATTCTCCCCTATCTTTCTTATTTTAAAAATGATGTTTCTAATCGATTTAAGATGCTTGTATTCTTTACAGCCCATGAGAAGATGACTCTGGATGTAGATAGTCCTGGGGCGTGCCTTGTTTGTATGGTAGACGGAGACTTAATTCTTCTGTAAGAAAGGAAGGGCCCTGTTGACCCTAGAATTTTTTTTTTTTTTGGCTTTTTGGGTCACCCCTGGTGATGCTCAGGGGTTACTCCTGACTCTGTACTCAGGAATTGCTTCTGGTGGTGCTCAGGGGACCTATGGGATGCTGGGGATCGAACTTGGGTCATCCACTGCCAAGCAAATGCCCTCTCCGCTGTGCTGTCACTCCAGCCCCACATTGACCCTAATTGACCGGAAGTTCTGTCACCTTTTGGACCTCCGTGTTGTTACTGACCTCTGGGAAGGTCAGGCCTCAGCACAGGTTGGTGGCTTCGGGTAGAGCAGCCTGCGCTTCTGAGTCCAGCCCCATTCTGAAATTTCCTAGTGGTGCGACTGTTGGGGCAGGCGCCATCTAGTTCTCATCTGATTTACATCTTTTTTATTTATTCATCCATCCATCCATCCATCCATCCATCCATCCATCCATCCATTCCACTTATTTATCTATTTATCTATCTACTCTTTTATTTATTTATTTATTTATCTATCTATTTATTTATTTATTTATTTATTTATTTATTTGCTTTTTGGGTCACACCCGGAGATGCTCAGGGGTTACTCCTGGCTCTGCACTCAGGAGTTACTCCTGGCAGTGCTTGGGGACCATATGGGATGCCTGGATCGAACCGAGGTGGGCTGCATGCAAGTGAAACGCCCCTACCCGCTGTGCTATCGCTCCGGCCCCTCACCTGATTTGCTTTAAAGATCCCTTCGCCGAGCCCGAGAGGTGACTCAGAGGGCTGAGTTTGCAGGAGGCCCTGAGCCTGGTCTCTGGAGAACGGCTGGGACCTGAGCCCCCCCCCCCTCCCACCCCCAAGTTCAAAGCCACAAGTAGCCTCTGAAGTAACCCAGCAGGGTAGAGCCCCAAACAGACAGAAAGAGTCTGTTCCTTTAGTGTTTGGACTAGCACCTCCCTTTCCTGGCCAGGCAATCTGGAATCTGCCTTGGAGTGAGCCTCTGAAAGTTTATTCTAGGGTAACTTGATGCACAAATCTAACTTGATCTCTCTATGAAAGGGGAAAGTACCCGTGGCACAAGGTGTGGGCCAGGCTACTGTTAAGTGCCTTCTCCCTGGGGCTCCTTTGTGCCCACTGTTAAGGGAGCAGGGAACTCCCTGATTTCTGGCTGCTTTTCCGTCCTTTATGTCCAAGACTTCAGCTTTCAGCTTGTTTCCTGCCAAGTTCCTACACATTATGTGTGATTGTAACTGAAATCTGCGCTTCTTGGTTCCTTTCCACCTGGTGGTTCTTTCTGTTTTAGGGCATCCTTTTTGTTTCTCCTCTCTCTCTCTCTCTCTCTCTCTCTCTCTCTCTCTCTCTCTCTCTCTCTCTCTTCCTTTCCTTCCTTCCTTTTCCTTCCTTCCTTCCTTCCTTCCTTCCCTCCCTCCCTCCCTCCTCCCTCCCTCCTCCCTCCCTCCCTCCCTCCCTCCTTTTTTCCACAGTGTCTGTGTTCAGTTCAAACCTCTGCCTTTGCAAGTGGGCCATCTCAGTACAGTTCTGGCATTGCATCTCTTCCCCCAACACCCCGCTCCTGTCCCCCATCCCAGCACTATTAGGAGGAAGCCCAGAGTACTGTCTGGTGTGGGGTGTGAGTCCAGCACCTCAACACACCCCTGCCATCTCCTCCTCCAAACAGACAAACAAAGCCTTGGGGAGAAAGAGGTTTTTTTTTTCCATCTCTGAACTGAAACACCATGTTCTGAGTTTGAAAAGTTCTTTGCAACTGCTTTTTTTTTTTTAATTTTGTATTGTGACTTCCCTAACTCCTGTTTGGTTGCCTTTTGAAGTACTCACCCAATATCGCTCTGGAAGCTTATGTCATCAAGGCCGCTGGCTTCTCAGGGATGACCTGCACCGTGTTCCAGAAAGTGGCTGCGCCAGAGCGCGCTGGACTCTCAGACTATGGGAGGCGGGATCCCGACGGGCGCCCTCGATAAACAGCTGAGCTTTAAATGCAACGTCTCCAATACGTTCTCAAGTCTGGCACTAAAGGTACGGGCCTGCCGTGAAACTCGAAGACCCTCCCCAGTGTTTGAATACTCTTAATGTTTATGCTTTGCCAATTTAGTGTACGGAAAGGTTTTGAGAGCAGTGTGTGTTTATTGATTGTGTTTTCCCTGTTTGTTAGAATAAAGTTAAGACTGGGCAGGGCTATGTGATGGCTTTTACCAGCTCTAGGCAGTTGTGCCTTTTGAATCACTTTCTCCACTCAAAAATATAAATATTCCATCTCTGGGCACAGTGATTTAGGGCTGAATGGATGAATGCTCTCATTCCCCTGCAGCTTTAGTTCTGTCCTGAAGTTCTGCCAACCATAGGTACTTACTGAGCCCTGCCCTAAGTACTCTGTGTTCTTGGCTGTGTATCCGTTGGACCCAATGAAAAAGTTGCAGTCTTCAGTAAAAACAAATTTGATCCGGCAAAATCTATCCAAAAATTTGATAGAGAAGTGCAGGCATGTCTTTTAAAAATGTATGTTTAATTGTGGCAGGCAAACTAAAGGTATATTAGCTTTTTGTGGGAGAGTGGCCCATGCCAGTGTGGACAGGGGTCTTTCCTGTCGATACCCAGCAGGCTGGGCTGGCAGTTCAGTGTCAGGCCTGAGGCTGAGGTACTGCTAGGATCCAGGTGTGCCAGGACCCCCAGGGCCATCCCGCGGTGGAGCTCAGGAGCCCTAATTCAGCGCTGTGATACTCTGAGATCTTCATTTGATGCCAGGGGGTAATGGGGACGCTGGTGTGAGGGCGAGTAGACTTCGGCGAGGTGACAGGGGACGCAGGCAGTAGAAATGTGATGTCTATACAGGCAACAGCACAGATCCGCATTCGGCTATTCCATTAAATGTTTTCAGACTTGGGTGTGTACCTGGAGACCATCAGGCTGAGTGAAATTAGCCAGAGAAAAGGACAGATGTAAAATGACTGTGTTCATTTTTGGGTTATTGAAAAAAAATATGGCACTAATACTGAAGAGCAGACAAAACAGAGACCAGGAGGGCTTGTCAGTGGTTAGAATCTCCCATAGGTTGGGCCGGAGCGAGAGCACAGAAAGGGAGGGCATTTGCCTTGCACGCGGCTGAGCCGGCTTCAATCCTCAGCATCCCATATGGTCCCCGAGCTCCACCAGGAGTAATTCCTGAGTTTAGAGCAAGGGAGTAACCCCTAAGAGTCACTGGGTGTGACCCCAGAAAAAATAAAAAGAATCTACCATAGTGGTGTGTCGTGATGGGGGTTGGGGGAGAGAAGAAAATTGCCTGTCAAGAGGCAAGCTAGGGTAGGGGGAAAGAATCTGGAGACACTGGTGGTGGGAAATGGTCACTGGTGGAGGGATGGGTGCTGGAAGACTGTATGACTGAAACCTAATCCTGAATAGCTTTGTAATTGTGTATCTCACGATGCTAAAATAAAACTTTAAAAAGAATGACCATATTTTAAAAACAAAACAAAACTTGGGCATGTACCTTAATCCTGAGCATCAGTTTATTCCTGGTACACAGAACTCATGAAATGGGAGTGAACTCATAAGTTCTTCTGAGGATTAAATAAGGCAAAGCTATTGATAAATGTTAGTTCTTAATTCTTTCGGGGTCATCTGTGCCTTGGTAGAGTCTGAAGAGTTGAAGGCAGGAATCAGGATGGTTTCATTGTAAATCTGGACTCTGCGGGGTGCGGGTCAGCATATGAGACATTCAGCAAGTGCTGTTCAGTAAAAATTGCTCGCCAAAATTAATTTCAGAGAAGCTGCGTTTAAAAAAAAAAGGTTTGGTTTGTTTTTGTCTTTCTTTTTTTTTAATATTTTATTATACCACCATGAGATATACAATTACAACGTTGTTCATGTTTAGAGGTTTCAGTCACATAATGTTCCAGCACCCCACCTTCCACCAGTGCCCATTTCCCACCACCCATGTCCCCAATTCCCTCCCCCCTCCCATAGCCTGCCTAAATGGCAGGTTCTTCATCTCTTTTTAAAAGAAAAAAAATTTTTTAGAGGTAAATATGATCCTTGTTAATCTTTATGGTATGGTAGATAATCAAATGATAGTATGAAGTTAATAATAAACTGACTCATCAGTTGACCAGTAGACAGTTTCCTTATGGTTAAGGAAATACTTTGGAGGATCATAGCATTGTGTGTTTAAAAGTGAGTAGTCGGGGCGGAGTGATAGTCCAGCGGGTAGGGCATTTGCCTTGCATGCAGCTGGTCCGGGTTCGATCCCTGGCATCCCATGTGGTCCCCGAGCACAGCTAGGAGTAATTCCTCAGTGAAGAGCCAGGAGTAACCCCTGAGCATTGCCGGGTGTGACCCCCAAAAAGCAAAAAATTTTAAAAATAAAATAAATAAAAGTGAGTAGTCAAGAAAACGTAGATAAATGTGTTGTTGGTGCTACATGGAGTAGTTCTACTTTTAGTGTTAGAAATCCATAGAGATACACAAAATTAGAACTCTAGAAAATTTTAATTACATTACAGGGTGCTCCAAATCCACCTTGTCATAGGGCAGGATATTAAAATCTAGTGGGGATATTTGAATTAACACCCTTCAGGCTATTTAGCCTCATAAGCTAGTGATATTTTGCTTAATGTCATTGTAAATAGGGAAAAATACGTGAATTTGGCAAGTAAAAATATGAGATCTTTGATCCTGATCATTTCACGTGTGGTCATACTGGGTCCACTTCTAGCCTGAGCGTTGATTCTGAAATGTCAGTGTAGGCGTGAGTAGGATGAGGCGTGAGATTTTTGCTGATCAATTTGTTAGTTTAAGGTATTTCCTCTTTCTGCAGACTTCCACCCACTCCTTGCCACACAGCTGTGATAGTAATAATTAAAACACTGCAGCTCTGTAGCCCGTTGTGGTTGTGTGATCACAGTCTTTGTTCTTCCTGACCATGTTTAGAAAGCTCTTGGGCCCCACATGAAAGGTAAAACTCAGGTATTTAGAGTTTATCACTTAAGTCTCTTTGTGTATAGTCAATGGTGAGTTTTAATCTGCCATTACCATTTCCCACATTTAGTAAGACACTGGTATCTATTTATGTCCTACTAATGAATGCAGTCATTCTATATCTGTCCAATATCTGCAGGGCTAGCCACAATGTGTAAAACAAGAGGGAGAGAGATGCAGAGACAGAGACAGAGAGAGAGAAAGAGAGGATACTGGGGTTCCTGCTATTGAGGCAGCCTGGGGTGGGCGGAAGGGGTGGGATACATTGGTGGTGGAAATGGGGCACTGGTGGAGGGAGGGGTGCTGGAATACTGTATTACCAAGAACCAATTATGAACACCTTTGTAATTGTATGTCTCACAGTGGTATAACAAAAAAAAAAAAAAGGTAAAACTCAGAGTGTTCACATGTGGTAGAGCCTGTCCGCGGCTCAGTGGTAAGCTAGGGCCCATTGAGTCCAGTGTCTTCTCCCCATGGCTGGTCGTGATCCTCAGTCAAAACATTCTGCATAGTACCCGAACAATAATGCAGTGCGGGAGGCTGTTTGCCTTGCATGCGGCCCACCTGGGTTTGATCCCGGCATCCCATAGGGTCCCCGAGCACCAGCAGGAGAAATCCTGAGTGCAGAGCCAGGAGTGACCCTGACCATTGCTAGATGTGACCCCAAAATCAAAAATAAAAAAACATACTATAAAGCAAAACTCTGGCTTTCTGAGAAGGCTTTAGGAGAGATTCTTCTAATTTATGAGCTATAATTCGGGGTAGTGCCTATTTTTCTTTGCTCTAATCCATGTACTTTAAAATTACATATATGTTTAACTGAAATGATATCATTGTGTTTTTTGCTTAAGACCAAGTGGAAAAAATAGGTACAATCATGATAAATGATACAAATTAAATATGTGTTCCTCGGTGATTTTTTGTTGTTGTTGTTGTTCATTTTAGGAACTTCCAGAAAATGATGAACATTTTTCTTAAGCTAAATGTAGAGTTGTTACTTTAAGAGTAAAGATGTATTATTGACATTGATGAAGCTTGCTCTTGCAGCACCCCCTGAACTGCCCTCTCTACACCAGGGACACTGTAATATTATTTAGTAAAAAGTCTGGGACTCTATGGGTTACTGTAGAAGTTGCTAATATATAACAACCTCGAACACAGCAGGTGGTCTGCCCATAGCCTGAGTCTTTAAGATGTGTTGCTATTTGGTTGGTTTTGCAGCTTTTTCCTTGATGAGAAGCTTTTTTTTGACTTTCAGAAATTGTGATTGTCATTTTTCTCAATGCTTTTCTTGCAAATGCTAGACTAGCTATGGCCTCTGTATAAAATCAATTTGATGTATCATAAGTAATGTGGATCAGCAAGCTATGCTTTGTTTTCGTGTTGATTTTGTATTCAGAGGAAAATCATGTTATGAATTTTGTAGGACTTACATTTAAATATTCATTATGTAACCTTTATCTGTTGATGTGTTGCGTGCTTAAAAGAAATTCACATGCTTAATAGAAACTTACTAATGAGCACATTTATGGCTAATTTTATGTTCTCACCAGGTTATGTTATTAAGTTATATTGATGCTGAGTTTCTTACCTCCTGGGGAGGCCGGGTAGGTTATACCTGATGGTGATGCTCAGGGTTTACTCCTGACTCTGCTCTGGGTTTGCTCTTGGTAGTACTCAG
>JAJIBD010015212.1:0-23570 GCA_021461705.1 Cryptotis parvus
ATTGGGGACATTGTTGGTGGGAAATGGGCACTGGTGGAGGGATGGGTGCTGGAACACTATGTGACCGAAACCTTCCATGAACAATGTTGTAATTGTATATCTCACGGTGATATAATAAAATATTAATAAAAAAAGATGATACTGTTATAGCAGGTTGAGGTGTAGAGCACCAAGTCACTTTAAATCTCCCTCCCAGGAACAACTAGCCAATCATGACCATAGAAGGAGATGGCTGGGGGTGGGATTTGGTTACAGATAAAAGGTCCCCGAGTGCCAGCCCACCCAGAGGGCAGTTCTCCTCCATTTCTGGGAACAAGGACTCTCTGGACCCATCTCTTTCTCCACAGGAACTCCAGGTCAGGTAGACCTGCGCGTGGCAGGTCAGGGCTTAGTACATGAGGCCTCTCAGGGGCCAGGCAAGGGGCAGAATCAGACAGGACTTGGAAGCCCAGGACAACTCCGGTACAGACTTGGATGCCCTGGAGGGTTGGAAGTTGCTGAATCCAGGACTCTCACCCACGCACGCCGGCCATGACGGGGAGAAGGAAACCTGGGCCTAGATCACCAGAAACTGTTGCGTTACAGCTGGGAAGGCCTGGCAACGGTGTGGGTACAGGATTCTGGTCTACGTGGTGGCTGTGGCCGCCTCAGGGAAAGCACAGAGCAGCGCAGGCACAGAACTAGTGACATTGTTCTCAGGAAGCGTGTAGACTGTGGACAGGACAGTGACCGGGCAGGGTTAGGGACAGGGCAAGGACATGGTTCACATGTAATGGAAAGGCCTAGACACCTGGAGAGGTGAAAGAAGGCAGCAAACAGGGCAGGCCTACTCACGGAAAGTTACCAATTTAGGGCCTGAGTGACCTTTTCATCTTGAAGTAACCTTTTCATCCTGTTATCTACAAAAGGCCCAGAACAAATTCCTGTTAGACGTTGGGAGACCCAGATCCCCACCCAGAACCTGCTATCTGGTTTGAATTGCCTGAATTGAATTCCTGTGCGTACACAGCATAGCCGCTGCCCTATAATCCCACACTTGTGCCTAGCCGCACCAAATATAGAAAGAAGTATTGAGTGTGACCTGATTGGTAGGTGATAGTTAACTTGTTACAAAGTGATTGGCTGCCTGCACGCAGACCTTGATGTAATATTTTAAATCTATTGGATGGTTATGAGCGGGCTTTTCTGTAGCAGTGGGAATTATCTCTTAAAAGATCCTCCCTGGAAGGGCTCAGGGCTCTTAGCTGCTGACTGCTTGTGGTCATGCTATGAGCCGGGTATGCTCGAATATTAATAAAAACCCTTGCTTTTGCATAGGACCCGGTCTATCAGAGTTTTCCTTGGTAAGTGCGGCGTTCCAAGGTTCCCAGTCAGTCACCTCATCGGGTGGCCAACTCTTTCAGAGGGACCTGGAATATCTGTGTAGTAAGCTAACTTTCCTTCTTACGAGTTTTGTGTGCAAATCTTTCACACAATTCTCAAGAACCCACAAACACAGGAAAATTCACTTTGTGTTAACAATGCAAGAGCAGGTGTGGTTTTCAGAGGAAGGGAGCAGGCAATCTTGAGCAGCACCGGTTAGTTGGAGATCACCATACAACTATGCAGCAGGTCACTGAAAATGTGACGTAAAGATTCGGGAAAAAGCCTGAATTTGAGAGGGTCTCATTTATCAATACGGCAGGTTTGTTAGAGGCAGACATCATCATTTGGAGAAAACTTGTTCTGGTTGAAATAGAAAAATGATTTGTCTAAAATCGTATGTTATCTGGATGTTCTGATTTGATTTCTGGTTGCCTACTTTTTTTCTGTGACTCTCTTTTAGCTTTAGAAAATTATTGGGAATCAACTGTCTTGTATCACCCCTTCGAAATGATAAGAATCACTCTGAAATTTAACTTGATCACTTGATCACTTCACTTGAATCCGTTACTCATCGATTTGCTCGAGCGGGCGCCAGTAACATTTCCATTGGACCCTATCACGTGCCAATGTAGCCCAATGGCATCTGGTTGATTCAGGAATATGAAGAGCCTCAAACCGTTCCTTCAGGGTCTTAACAAGGAAGTCTGACCATCTTGTAGGTGGGCGGCCACGTGATCTTTTGACATCCCGTGGGATCCAGTCGGTAACGGCTCTAGTCCAGCGGTTGTCTCCAAATCGCATTACATGTCCAGCCCATCTGATTTTCGATGCCTTGGCAAATGAGACAGCGTCCCTGATTCTGGAATAGCGACGGAGGTCAGAACTCCGGATTCCTTCTCTCACTTGAGTGAGGCGTGATATTCCAAGCATAGCTCTTTCGATGCCTCTCTGGGAGACCGAATAGCATTCTCATCCTGCTTTCGTAGGGCCCAGGTCTCTGAGGCATATGTTAATGCAGGGAGAACGGTGGAGTCAAAGAGATGTGCCCGGAGCCGGAGGTTCTTTTGTCCTTTTAGCTATTTCTTCGATTCCTTTGAAGGCATTCCATGCCGCTCTCTTCCTCCTGCGCAGCTCAGGTTTTAGGTCATTCATCATGTTGACTTCTCGACCTAGGTACACATAACTGCTGCATTCAGAGATGTTTGTTCCATTGAGAGAGAATGGGGCCTCTGGAACTAGTTCATTTCTCATGAACATAGTTTTCTTCAGATTCAGCTGTAGACCTACCTTTCCACATTCTCGGTCAAAGTCAGCCAGCATTTGTGCCGCTTGGCTAATGTTTGGTGTTATTAGAACGATGTCATCAGCGAAGCGGAGGTGGTGTAGTTGCCGACCATCTATCTTCACTCCCATTCCTTCCCATTCTAATTGTCTCATGATGTTCTCGAGGGTGGCACTGAAGAGTTTTGGTGAGATGGTATCACCCTGTCGAACCCCTCTTTTGACATCAATGATCACTTCTTTGTAGAATGGTGAGATCCTGGTGGTGAATCCGTAATACAGCTCACGAAGGATCTTGATGTATTGGGTTTGAACACCCTGTTTGACTAGGGCTTCGATGACTGCTTCAGTTTCCACAGAATCAAAGGCTTTCTGTAAATCAATGAACGTGAGACAGAGCGGCATCTTGTACTCCCTACAAACCTCAATGAGCTTGGTTACTGTGTGGATATGGTCGATTGTGCTGAATCCTTTCCGGAAACCTGCTTGCTCGCATGGTTGACCTTCATCTAGTGTTCTGCTAATCCTGTTCAGGATGACTCGTGTAAACAGCTTGTAGATGACAGACAACAGGCAGATGGGGCGATAGTTGCCGATGTCATGAATGTCTCCCTTCTTGAACAGTAGAACTGTCCTGCTGGTTTTCCATTGGGAGGGCACCTTGCATTCGGACAGGTAGCGTGTGAAGAGCCGAGCTAGTGTATTGATGAGCACCGATGGCAGATTCTTCAGATGTTCGGGTCTGACTTTGTCTGGGCCTGGTGCTGTTCCCTTCTTTACCGATGAGATGGCATGTCTTATTTCAGAAGGGAGAACGTTGGGAATGACGTATCCATCCTGTGGAATTTGGTATGTGGGCAGGTGGATGTGGCTATCAAAAAGATTTGAGTAGAAGTCCTGGATAATCTTCTCCATTGACTTTCTGGAAGATGTGATAGATCCATCAGGGCGTCGGAGGGCAGTCATCTTGGTCTTATAGTTGGCGAAGGACAGGCGGGCAGTGCGAATACTTTTCCCGGCTTCTGCTGCATCTTCCAGTATTTCTGCTCTTCTGTCTTTGAGGTCTGC
Source organism: Cryptotis parvus (assembly GCA_021461705.1). Classification (NCBI taxonomy): domain Eukaryota; kingdom Metazoa; phylum Chordata; class Mammalia; order Eulipotyphla; family Soricidae; genus Cryptotis; species Cryptotis parvus. Next base: position 3,715 of record JAJIBD010015212.1, read on the forward strand.
TTTTTATCGCTTCTCTGCACTGTTTAGCAAGCTTGGACGTTAGCATTTGGTCTCCTGAGGCTCGCGCCTTGCCACGTTGGCGAATGAGCTCGAGAGTTTCTGAAGACAAGCGTCCTTTTGTGTTTTTCTCTCTCTCGGCATTCTTCGCACAATCATGGAGGTGCTGAACCAGTCGCTTGTATTCTTCATCGATGTCATCAATGATGGTATCTTCCCATGTTGCCACAATGGTGCCAAAGAGTTCCCAGTTGGTGGTCGTTCTGGGAGTTCTCTTCTTAAACTTTGCAGCCTTTTCTCCCCGTTGCGGGAAGTAGAATTTTGCACGAAGGAGACGGTGGTCCGATCCTGTCTGGAATTTGGGGACTACAGCAACATCGGTCAGACAAAACCGTTGATTGAAGATGATGTGGTCGATTTCATTGTGGAACTGTCCACCAGGAGATTCCCATGTCCAACGTTTCGCTTCAGCCTTCTGAAACTGTGAGTTCCCATGAATAGTCTTGGTGGACATGATGAACTCAGATAGTCTCTCACCCTGTTCGTTCCATTCTAGGCCATGGGTCCCGATGTGGAGTTCTTCAGCCGATCTTCTCGGTCCTATCTTGGCATTAAAATCACCGACTATGATCTTGTAGAAGGTGTGATCTTTTTTATAGAACTCCTCCAATTCCATGTAGAATTTCTCAATTTCATCTTCTTTGTATGTGGATGTTGGTGCATAGACAATGAAGATAGAAATTGCTGGCAGTGGGCCACATATCCTCAAGTGTAATCGTCCTATTCGGTTTGTTAGGCATTCAAATGAATCAATGTTGACAGCCATGTTCGTGTTGACAAGGACACCAATGCCACCGACGCCTCTTTCATCACATGTTCCAAGGAACAATTCTTCTCCGGTGTCAAATACAGCATGATGCGACTGGCGTCTCCTCGTCTCAGTCAGACCAATGATGTCGTACTTGATCTTTCTTGCTTGCAGCATCAGATCCTCAATATATGCTTCCGTTGCCAGTGTACGTGCATTGAAAGTACAGACAGTCATTTTAGTCCTTCTTCGTTTTGGCAGCCTAGGACAGCCGTGAAATTTTATCAGGCACTGCTTGTTTGCCTTTCTTACTGCTGCCGTATTAAGGGCTCTTTCGGGGTCAGGAAAATAAACATTTTTGTTACTGGGTTTGGCATATCGAACACGCATCGGACAGCTTGCCAGGCTCTGCCATGCGGGCACTATATTCTCATTGCTTTGTGGGGCTCTCTCAGAGGGGTGGGTAGAATATTTGTGGTAGTTTGGAGGTAAATTGCGCGACCGTGCAGCGTCCTGCAGGAAAGCTGGTTTCTGCTCTGCCGGGTGTACCTGTGTCTGAGGCTCAAGCATTCCTGGGTTTGAAATACTCTCCTCTGAAGGGCGGGTCTCTGCAGGGCGGGTCCTTGTAGGCTGGGTTTCTGACAAGCTGGGCTGGAGACTGGATTAATCTGTGGGCTGGAGAGTGGATTAATATGCTGGGGGAGATCTTACCAGCTGCAGAGTGTGGATTGTGACACAGATCGCTGCCAGCAAGGTGTGGGAGTTTCTCTGGCCTCCTCCGAGGCTCCATCGGGATGGTGGACTCAGGTCCGAAGTTGCTCTCGTGGTCCATGGAGTGCAGGGGGTTCAACGGGAAAGCTGGTTTCTGCTCTGCCGGGTGTACCTGAAATTTAACATTTAAATAAATATTTGTATTCATTCTCACCTTAAGCATCCATTTTTAAAAAAAATTTTATTTTTACAATTACAAAGATATACAATTAAAATGTTCATATTTGGGTTTTGGTCATACAGTGTTCCAGCACCCATCCCTCCACCAGTGCCCATCTCCCACCACCAACGTCCCGGTTCCTCGCCCCCCCCAGCCCTCCTCCATGGCAGGTTCTTTATTTCTTTCCCTTTCTCTCTCTTTCTCTTTTCCTTCCCTTCCAGACTATGGATTATAGAACATACATTAAAGGGTTGTCATGTGTATCTTTTTGCCTCTATTTAATGCTCAGTTCTAGGTTGGCATTAGTACCCTTGACAATTGTTAGCACACTGTTCCATTTTCTGTCTTACCTAGCCTCTGACTCCCACACCTTTGTGATAATTTCCACCTTTGACAAGACCTCCTGATATATGTTTCACTTGACCTTGGATATTGGTATCATAATATGTACATATATATTTATGTTAAAGCATCCATTTCTTTAGATGCCATTCACTCTGTTTTTCAGTCTTCTTATATGAAAATACAAAAATTTTCAGTTTATACACCCCCACCTCTCCTGACAGATAACCTTTAAATCTGTCTTACTTTCCTAGTATTTACAATTACTTTACCTCAAATGGTGCAAACCTCTAGAACTGGAAAGAAAGAAATCTTGAGAGGCATGTAATTATAAGAAATAGTTATACTCTTTTACTGTAATTACTGTTCCATTTTAGAGTTTCCATCTGCCTCTTCATTCCCTTTGACACTAACAGGATCTAAGAAGTTTGGTACAAGTTTCTGCAAAAGAAATTATGGAGGGTGTTTGTTTATCTGGTTTCAGATGATAGATAAAATAAATAAGTATATTTATGCTATCAATCTGTCTTTAAGAAACCTATTTATGATTCACATTCCCATTCTTTTAATGTATTTCTTTTTTGTTAAAATGATTTCTTGACAGCTCAGTGGATAGGGTGTTTATCTTGCACATGGCTGACCTGGGTTTGATCCCTGGCATCCCATATACCCGAGTACTGCCGGGAGTAATTCCTGAGTGCAGAGCCAGGAATAGCCCCTGAGCATTGCTGGGTGTGATCAAAAAGCAAAAAAAAAAAAAAAAAAAAAAAAAGATTTATCTCAGGAGTTCTCCTAGCACAGTTTTGAGACATGTCTCCTAACTTTTTTTGGTTTGTTTTTTTTTCAATTAAAAATTTTTATTGCTTTGTGCCCAAACCAGTTTTGAATCTTTTGAAAGTATTCTTGACAAATGAAGTAAAATGTACAAAAACAAAAATTTAGAATCAAAAGTAGATGAGAGCTGCTCACAGCCCAGTAAAGAAAAGGAGGAAAGGGGACACTTAAAACAGAATGGTCTGTATACCTTCACCAAATTTTTAAAGTGTGAAAAGCTATAAGTCTGTTGTTTAAATTTGTCTTCATTTCTTAAAACATACAGTTTAGAGGCATGGCGGGTCTAGCTCTGGCCCACCACCTCGGCAGAGACTCACAACAAGCCAGACCACCCCCCTCACTTCACGGGCGCCACCATTTTCCACTTTTGGTCTTCCCTCTCGTCCAGAACTCCACCCAGCAGACCAGCCCATCACAGCCCGGATCATCAACACCCATCCTGCAGCAGCTTTTTCCTCAATCTGGCCCAGGTATGCTGGTCCAGAGCCTCTCAGACATGGGGCAGAGCTGTTCCTTGCTCTTCCTGTGCACAGCCGTTCATGAGGCAGTCGGGAGGCATGGCGGGTTCTAGCCCTGGCCCACCACTTCGGCAGAGACTCACAACAAGCCAGACCACCCCCCCTCACTTCATGGGCGCCGCCATTTTCCACATTTGGACTTCCCTCTCGTCAGAACTCCACCCAGCAGACCAGCCCATCACAGTCTGGCTCGCGCGGCCCAAGCAGCCGCGCGACTCATCAATAAATGCTTTATTTGGAGGTGTTTAAAAGAGTTTGCCTCCCGCTCGGCAAGCCTGGCAAGCTTCTTGTGTTGTATTTGATATGCCAAATTCCAGTAACAATTATATTAGGTCATTCCCATGACCTAATATAATGGTTTGAGGCTCTTTATGTTCCTGTAGCAAGCCGATGCCCCTGGCTCTACTGGCATGAGACATGACATATGGAGATATTACTGGTGCCCGCTCTAGCCAATAGATGATCAACGGGAAGATCGTGATCGTGACAGTTTAGAAGGATAGTGGGGAGTCGTTAAAAGCTGTATATATTCTAATTTTCACTATAAATTATTAATAATTCTTCACCACCTCAAATGCATTTTTTTATTACCCTGAGGGGTTGCACCATTCCTGGAGGTACTGTTGTACCAGGTCAATGCATGGAATGGATGGAGCAAGCTCCTATTCCATTTCCTAGTCTTTTGGGTTTCTTTGAAACACAGAAAAAAAGACAGTTTGTACTCTTCACCAATGAGTTTACATTAAAATACAATAAAATGATGGTTTATAGTCTGTTTCATGATCTCAATCACCTGAGGTCAAAAATCCCCGGATTCATATCATTTGCACCCAGCAGCACTTTATGCCTTTTTCTTGGCTGGCATGTAATATTTTCCCTTAATTTTGCTGAAATTTCATATGCTCATACCTTAAAATACTATCCATATTCCTCTGCTCTGCAGACTTAGATGTCTAGTGTAGCTCTGCTACCCGAAATCATCTTGAAGGTGTTTCCTTTCTGATGATTCACATTGATCTCCACACAGTACATGCCTGGGACTCTTGCTTTTCTTTCTGCTTTTTTGGGCCACACCCAGCGAAGCTCAGGGTTACTCCTGGCTCTGCACTCGGGAATTACTCCTGGCAGTGCTCTGGGGACCATATGAAATGATGGGGAACAAATCCGGAGTCAGCCACATGTGGCAGCAAATGCCCCACCAGCTGCACTACTGCCCCCCACCCCATGTATGGAACTCTGGGTTCTCTGGTTCACACAACTTCGTTTTCTCTGTGTCTTTTCCTAGGGTTTTCTTTTTGAAGAGCTTCTCGAGAACTAATTAGTATCTATCCTAAAACTTTGGTTTTGCCTCAGTTAATGTTGCTGGACTTGGGCATAGCTTCTTCTGAATAGATTTAGTCTGGTGGGTAGTGTGGAGTGACGTTTTGCTTTTTAGGTACTTGGCGCCACTGTGAAGTACTGCTCAGACAACATACGCTGGGGGTTGCCAGGGTCCATCTGGTCATGCTTCATGGGTCACGCTGTGTCAGGGACCAAAGCTAGTGCTTCCTGCATGCAGGACATGTGCTTAGGCAGTTTGACTACCTCCTCAGCTCTCTTTCCATAACTTTCGGTATTAGAGCTCTCAGGAGCACGAGCCTGCTGCTTTTTGTTCCCCGAAGAGTCATTTCTACTGGGAAGAAAGTGATTAAGTCTTTGAAAAGAGAAGCTCTCTGAAGTTCGGTGCTCCATTTATGGGCTTTTATTTAACCCTCAGAATAACATTAGTTTTTATTGCTACCCTCATTTTGTTGATCAGAAAATAAACCCAGAGAAATTAATATGCATGCACCCATTACTGTATGAGTTAGAATTACATTTTAGATATAGGAAATAACTAGCTTGTAAATATATGCTATGAAATATATTTATAACATTAGTTTTTCACCAAAATTTATTTTAATATTGCATATAAGATGCAAAGCTCAAATTTTATTTTTTTGGGGCTACGAGGTCTCACAATAGCTGTATTTAGGACTTAATCCTGGTGGGACTCAGGGGACCATATACATCCCTGATATATATATATATATGTATATATATATACATATATCATATATATATATATCGCTGATATATATATCATATGAAACCTATATATATTTATATCATGCAAATAAATGCAGTCATTCTATATCTGTCTTTTTCCTTCTGGCTAATTTCACTCAACATGATCCTCTCCATGTCCATCCATTTATAGGCAAATTTCATAACTTCATTTTTCCTAACAGCTGAATAGTATTCCATTGTGTAGAAGTACCAAAGTTTCTTTATCCAGTCATCAGTTCTCGGGCACTCTGGTTGTTTCAAGATTCTGGCTATAGTAAATACTGCTGATATGAAAATAAAGGTGCAGATGGTGTTTCCATTGATTGTGTGATTTTGGCTTCCCAGGGTATATTCCCAGGTGTAGTATGGCTGGGTCAAACGGGAGCTCAATTTCTAGTCTGGAGAAATGTCCATATTGTTTTCAAAAAGGTTGTTTAAATGCAGCTGCAGATTCAGTAGAATGGGATAGGGTCTGAAATGTTCTGTTTTGCACCTATAACAAGTTCCTAAGTGATTCTGTTGCTGCTGGTGCCTGCACCGCTCTTCGTAGCAAAGTGATAGGATATCAGTAATTTTTTTTTATTTATTTCCCCTATATCCCCATAGACTTCTGAAAAAGCATAGCCTAAATTATAACCAGGCCCAATTTAATACCACACAAGATTTACTGACATATAAAAGAGAAACCCTACTTTAAGAGGTAGATGTCATCTGTACTGTCAATCTAGAGCCAGAATGGAGAAATCTTCTATAACTCTTCTGAAATTCCAAGGGAGGAATAAGTTCTTATATAAGAATAAATTTTAGTTCTGCTGAAGGGGAGGCTCTAGGGAGAAGCCAAATGATGTCAAGTGAAGAATTTGGAGGAAAGGGATATTGCTACTTAAGAAACAAGTTCTTCCCAGATGTCAACACAATAGTAAAGCCTCAGAAATCAAGGACTGTCAGCTAATTCATAGTAGAAGTACTCTCGAAACATTGAACATGAATTTTTTTGTTTACTTTTTAAAAAGAGTATTTGATTTCTCTTTCTGTATGTCTTCCAAGCTGACTTATTAGGAAAAATCAGTCATTTGCTCAGTCTGTATATAAACGAATTTCAGAGATGAGAAGAATTCTTATTTGTGAAAAGTTACATACGCTGGAGTCTGTATGTTAAATGTATTATGAGAAGAAATTGATTACCAGTAGGCAAAAGAATGAGGTTTCATGTTTCATGAGAATTTCCGAAACTGAAGTTCTGGAATAGCTTTAGATTCAAAAGGCCATATTCTTAAAAACAGTAACATTCCCCTTGTAACAGGGCCCTTGAGACAGTAATATTTTCTTTGTCTTTTGGGTACCATACCATTATCAGTATGAAGCCTCGGAGGTAAGAAAGAAAAGGCAGCCCAGAATAATTATTTTATTGTCTTTTGTGAAATGAAAAGAGAATTTTTTTTATATAAATAGGATTGAAGGCAATTTTGAAGGTTGTAGCTGGCTGACATATAAGCAAAAGGGATTAATTTAAATTGAGCTGAGAGAAGGCGCTTGCTGGGGTGTTTGAAGTATATTCAATATTTCAAAGAATTTAAAGGAAATTCTACGGTTATTAGGCAATAGAGGCTTGTTAGAATACATGGCCCCTCAATTTTGGCTGGTATGGAATTTAAAGAACATTCTTATTTGGATTTATATGCCTTTGTTTAAAAATGAGATAAATTATTAATCATAATATGATAGAAAAAAGTCTCTTAAAATATTGGATCGATGTGAACTTGGGGTAATAAAGAGATATGGAACTTGAAAAGTTTGAAAAATATTAAAATTCAAATGTCATATATTGCTATTGAAATATACATCTTAAAACAGAGTCAACTAATTTATTGTCTATCAGTTAGCAACTATTTAATGTACATCTTCCTGTATCAGGCACTAGGCTGGGCATTTTGGAGCTATGATAATTAAAAATTCAGGATCCCATTGCCCTAATGAAACTTATGGAAGTTAAGGGAAAATTAAAGAACCAGTCAAGATATGACTGGCTGCACACTAACTTTTTACATAGCTCTCTAGAGGCATTTGATGCAATTATTAAAGGTTATAATGATTTTAATTTCTCATTTATGTGATTAGGATACAAATTATTATTTACTTTTTTTAACCACTTCCTGCTGTGTATACAGAGACTATGCAATACTAGGGATCACTCTGCATGTACAGTGTGTTTACCAGTTCATGGAGGCATCCCCCAGGCTCGAATACTTTTTAAAAAAATATTTTATTATACCACTGTGAGATACACAATTACAAAGATGTTCATAAGATGTCCATATTTGGGTTTCGGTCATACAGTGTTCCAGCACCCATCCCTCCACCAGTGCCCATTTCCCATCACCAATGTCCCCGATTCCCTCCCCCCCCCCCCTAGTCTGCCTCTATGGCAGGTTCTTTATTTCTTTCTCTTTCTCGCTCTTTCTCTTTTCCTTCCCTTCCACATTTTGGATTACAATACATACATTAAAATGATGTCATATGTATCTTTTTGCCTGTATTTAATGCTCAGTTCTAGGTTGGTATTAGCACTTTCGACAATTATTGGTACACTGCTTACCTAGCCTCTGATTCCCACACGTTGGTGATAATTTCCACCTTTGACAAGACCTCCTGATCCATGCTTCACCTCACTTTGGATATTGTATCATAATATGTACATATTATGATACAATATCATAATATGTACAGAGAGACTCACAGACATGGGGCAGAGCTGCTACTGGCTCTCCCTGTGACCAGCTGCTCACGAGGTGCCGGGAGGGATGGTGGGTTCTAGCCCTGGCCCATCACCCCAGCAGAGCCTCGCAACAAGCCAGACGACCCCCCACTCCATGAGGGCCTCCATTTTCCACATCGGACTTCTCTCTCGTCAGACCTCCACCCAGCAGACCAGCCTATCAGTGCCCGGCTCATCAAGTTCCACCCTGCAGCAGTCTTTCTTAAATCTGTCTCAGGTATGCCGGTCAGAGACTCACAGACATGGGGCAGAGCTGCTACTGGCTCTCCGTGTGACCAGCCGCTCACGAGGCGCCCGGGAGGGATGGTGGGTTCTAGCCCTGGCCCACCATCTCAGCAGAGCCTCGCAACAAGCCAGACGACCCCCCACTCCATGAGGTCCTCCATTTTCCACATCTGGACTTCTCTCTCGTCAGACCTCCACCCAGCAGACCAGCCTATCAGTGCCCGGCTCATCGAGTTCCACCCTGAAGCAGTCTTTCTTAAATCCGGCTCAGGTATGCCGGTCCAGAGACTCGCAGACATGGGGCAGAGCTGCTACTGGCTCTCCCTGTGACCAGCCGCTCACGAGGCGCCTGGGAGGGATGGTGGGTTCTAGCCCTGGCCCACCATCCCAGCAGAGCCTCACAATAAGCCAGACGACCCCCCACTCCATGAGGGCCTCCATTTTCCACATCCGGACTTTTCTCTCGTCAGATCTCTCCACCTAGTAGGCCAGCCTATCAGTGCCCGGCTCGCGTGGCTTCTTGCGGCCTCGTGGTTCATCAATAAATGCTGGACTTAGAGATGCCTACAAGAGTATGCTACCTGCACGGCAGAGCCTGGCAAGCTACCCATGTTGTATTTGATATATATATGCCAAATACCAGTAACAATTATAGGCCTCATTCGGAATGGATTGAGGCTCTTTATGTTCCTGGAGCAAGCAGATGCCTTGGGCTCTACTAGCATGAGACAGGACATATAGAGATGTTACTGGGACCCGCTAGAGCAAATCGATGATGAACGGGAAGACAGTGATACAGTGACAGTGATGTACATATATATATATATACATATATATATACATATATATATACATATATATATACATATATATATATTTATGTCATGCATATAAATGCTGCAGTCATTCTATATATGTCTCTCTCCTTCTGGCTAATTTCATTCAAAATGGTCCTCTCCATGTCCATCCACCCCAAATATTTTTTTAAATTGATGCATCATTACATTATAATATTGTAATAGTTTCAGGAGCTCATCATTACAACAACGTGTGAATAGGGATATGTCTATAGTGAGAGATCACATACATGACTTGCGTCTGGGTTTGATTCTGAACCGTGTCTACCCACTCCCCACATCACTCTGTATCACAAACTATGGATCCCACAAGCACCCAAACAAACCAGCATCTGTATTGACTACACTGTTTACCACTAGAAGTTCAGTTCTATCCTACACCAAAACATTGACCTCCTATTCTTAATTTACTTACTCTTCCTTTCTGTTCTGGGAACCATTCATTGACACTAGATTCATAAACTTTATATGTTCTTAGGTCATTCATTTTTTTTTTAAATTTTCTGTTTTTTGAGGGGAGTAATGACACCCAATGATGCTGTTGGCTCTTCTGGCTAAATGTTCAGTGGTAATTCCTGGAGGTATTTGGAAAAGAGGTACCGGGGCGTTGAACCGAGGCCCAATCAAGCCATTGGAATAATGCTGCTTTCTAATCCATGAATATGGGGATATCTTTTTATCTCTTTTGCGTTTCCTATTTATTTCAACAGTGTTTTATGGTGTACAGAGCTTTCGTTTCTTTAATTTTATCTCTAAGTATTAAATTATTTATTTGTATTTTTTTTCCTTTTTGACTAAACCAGATGTGTCAGGGGCTTACTTCTGGCTTTGTACTCAGGAATCACTCCTGGTGGGGCTTAGGGAACAAAATGGGATTCCAGGGATTGCAAGGCAAGCATCCTACCTGCTGTTGTATCTCTCCAGCCCCTTGAATTCTTTTTAGATGCAGTAGTAAATGGGATTGTTTCGTTGATTTCTCGTTCTGCTTTCTTATTACTTAGTATAGGAATATAAGAGTTTTTATTATTAATTCTGCTGTGTGAGAATTAATAATAATAACCTGTGACCAGCTGCTCACGAGGTGCCCGGGGGGGATGGTGGGTTCTAGCCCTGGCCCACCACCCCAGCAGAGCCTCGCAACAAGCCAGACGACCCCCCCACTCCATGAGGGCCTCCATTTTCCACACCCGGACTTCTCTCTCGTCAGACCTCCACCCAGCAGACTAGCCTATCAGCGCCCTGCTCATCGAGTTCCACCTTGCAGCAGTCTTTCTTAAATCTGGCTCAGGTATGCCGGTCCAGAGACTCGCAGACCTGGGGCAGAGCTGCTACTGGCTCTCCGTGTGACCAGCCGCTCACGAGGCGCCCGGGAGGGATGGTGGGTTCTAGCCCTGGCCCACCACCCCAGCAGAGCCTCGCAACAAGCCAGACGACCCCCCACTCCATGAGGGCCTCCATTTTCCACATCCGGACTTCTCTCGTCAGACCTCCACCCAGAAGACCAGCCTTTCAGTGCCCGGCTTGCGCGGCAGCTTGCGCGGCGGTTCATCAATAAATGCTGGACTTAGAGATGCCTACAAGAGTATGCTAACTGCACGGCAGAGCCTGGCAAGCTACCCGTGTTGTATTTGATATATATGCCAAATACCAGTAACAATTATAGACTTCATTCTGGAATGGATTGAGGCTCTTTATGTTCCTGGAGCAAGAAGATGCCTTGGGCTCTACTAGCATGAGACAGGACATATGGAGATGTTACTGGGGCCCGCTAGAGCAAATCGATGATGAACGGGAAGACAGTGATACAGACAGTGAATTCTGCTGTGTGCCACTTTACTGTACTTATTATTTCATAGATTTTTTTTATTGTCATCTTTGGGATTTTCTGTCCTTAGTATGTCCTTTGCAAATAATGATAGTTATAATTCTTCCTTATTATTTTGGAGCAGTATAGTTTTACTTATTTCATTTAAATGTGTGTGCATTTGTATCTTTCTTATCTAATTCCCTTTGCTAGTATTTACAACATTAGTGTGAATAGTAATAGTGATTCTGGTTATGTTCCTGTTCTTAGATAAAAGTCTTTTGGCTTTTCATCAGTGACTATGATGTTAGTTGTGTGTGTGTCATATGTAATTTTTTATGTGCTACTATTTGTTTCTCTTGGTTTCTGTCTGTCTTGTGAGGAATTGTGGGTAGAGGAAGCAGTGGCAGAGGTAAAGATTTCCTGGAGGGATTTTGTTGGTGGAACTGAGTTTATAGTAAGGTTTGGAGAATGATGGGGCAAGCGGAGGGTCTGAGTTGCGGATGTGGACTTACAGGGACTGTCCAGGGGTGCGGAGGCTGCTGCGGTCCAGGTGGAAGGGAAACGAATGTAATCTATTTCTTATTCCAAAAAAGACTTAGGGGTACCATCCAGGCCTCACCTGGAAAATGAAGCTGCAAGTAAAGGTCTCATATTCAACTATTTGAAAGAGTGTGAGGATGTTTTGCCCAGTGCATCAAGAGACTCTCCAAGATATCCTACTTAAAATGAATTTAGTAAGCAAATAATGACATGAGTTAAAAAATGTGTAGAATCTCTAATTTCTGTACAATTATCAATGTTCATAAGTTTAGGTGGGAATTTCCTGTGATAATTGAATCCTTGAACTTTCTTTGGCTAACTGTAAATACATGTTACTGCCCGTGGTTGCACTTTGGAAATACTGCTTAGTTTTTTTTAATCCTATATATGCATGCACACAAATACATAGCACAAATGTGATTGGCATAATAGACGAAAATTAAAACATGAAGAAAGAGACTGAATGACTTGAGACTCATTGTACTCTAAGTGTACCAAAATAAATTGCTTTGTTAGAGAGCAGAACGCTACGGCACTGAAACACAAGTTAAAATTTAATTGGGAAACAGGCTGTTGAAAATAGGCTGAGGCAGGAAGCCAGTATGGAAGCACCTGGGTTGTGAAAATGAAAAAGGATAGTGGGGAACATTTGTAGGTTAAATTGGCTTCTTCACAGTCACCCCATGCTGTGGTCTTAACTTTGAAGCATCTGTTTCCTCCTGCCACTCCTCACTCTTTCGTCATTCTTTACAAGGACTAGTTCCCTCTTCCCCCTTCCCCCCTCAGGTCTCAGATTTAAATTCTTTGTCTCAGAAATGCTCTTATGTTCTGTAGTCACTTTTCCTTATGAGTCTCAGAATTCTGTTTGTTTCTGTGGTGATACTGACCACAATTTTCAATCATCTATTTGCTCACCGACATTGTCTCTGCTTGACAGTCTCTTGGCTATAGGCCACCTCCACGCCCTTTCCAGTCTCTGCACTCTCCAGGGAGCTGTTTTCTGTTGCAGTGCTTCCTAGTGTCTGGCACACAGTAGTGACTCAAGGGAGTTCTACTATCTGAAATTGATTTTTATTTTTATTTATTTATTTGTTGGTTTGGGGGCCACACCCTGCAGTGCTTAGGGCTTACACATGACTCTGCACTTGGAGGTCACTCCTGGCCAGGGTTAGGGGGACCATATGGGGGTGTGGAGGATCCAACCTGTCACAGGTACCTGCAAGTTATGCGCCTAACAGACTGTCTTTTTCTCTCTAGGTCCTTGGAATTGCTTTCAGAGAGCCATACAGGTAACTTCTTGAAAGTGCGAGAATAAAACACTTTAAAAAATTTTCTTTACAGAAATTTCTGCATATCTCTTTCCTCCCATCTTTCAACCACATATAATGTTTGTCCCATTCTAGTGTTTCTATCAATTTAATATTGTGTTTTTTTTTAACATTTTATTATACCACCGTGAGATATACAATTACAATGTACAATGCTGTTCACGCTTGGGGGGTTTCGGTCACACAGTGTTCCAGCACCCGCCCTCCACCAGTGCCCCCAGCCACCACCCATGTCCCCAATTCCCTCCCCCATCCCACATCCTGCCTAAATGGCAGGTTCTTTATCTCCTCTCTTCTCCCTCTCTCTCTCCTCCTTCTCCCACACATTGTGGGTTGCACTACATACACACAGCGGAAACACAATCCGCACTTTTATTTTCATAGCAGCACTATTCACAATAGCCAGAACCTGGAAACAACCAGTATGCCCGAGAACTGATGAATGGATAAAGAAACTGTGGTACATCTACACAATGGAATACTATGCAGCTGTCAGAAAAAATGAAGTTATGAAATTTTGCTATAAATGGATGGATATGGAAAGAATCATGTTGAGTGAAATTAGTCAGAAGGAAAGAGAGAGACATAGAATGACTGCATTTATTTGCATGACATAAATATACTAGGTGATCTTACCGAAAGTGGAAATTACCACAAGCATGTGGGAGTCAGAGGTTAGTTTAGATAGAGAAGAGAACATGTGTGAATAAATGTCTAAAGTTCTGATGCTAACATAGAACTGAGCATTAAATACAGACAAAAAAATGCAAATGATGGCTTCTAAGTGTAACGTAGTGTTTTTTTTTTTTTTTGATGGCACGGACCTATTTACTCATTATAGATCTTTCAAATATCACTTAAATTGTATTTTTGGACTCTCAAATAGTATTCCTGCTATTTCCCCAGTGATGACATAATCACTGGAAGGCAAAATGCTTTCTAGCTCTGGAGTTTGGTCAAAGCATTGTCAAAAGTAGTTATTCTACCACCTAGTGAGCCTTGTTTAGTGTGAGACGTCTGTTGGCTGCTTTCAGTGTTAGTTTAGTGTCCTCTGAGGATTTCTGCTTCTAAAATTAATGTATAATTTCCAACTCGGTTGTGTTTATTGTCTAGAAGACATTTGCCAAGTGAAGATGAATAGGAGAGTCTATAGGTGGTCACTCTTAGAACACAGTGACTGATGGTGACATCATATTTATATTTGGGTTAATCAGAAACTAGCTATTAAGACCAAATAGTCATACAAGGAATAGTGAAAAACAATGATAAATTGTTTTAAACAGAGCCTAGAGACAGTGTAAAAGTCTAAAAATGGGAGAATAGTTGAGTAAATATGAGCTATTCTAAAATTTGACTTTCATTACATAATTGTTTAAGTATTCTCAGTTAAGTATTGAAAAAACCAGGACTCAAAATACCAACAGTTTTTTTTTTTTTTTTTTTTTTTTTTGTGTCACACCCGGCAATGCTCAGGGGTTACTCCTGGCTCTGCACTCAGGAATTACTCCTGGCAGTGCTCGGGATACCATATGGGATGCCAGGGATCAAACCCGGGCCGCATAGCGGCTCGTGTAAGGCAAATGCCCTACCCGCTGGACTATCGCTCCGGCCCCCAATAGTTTTAATGAAAGGCTTATTTTTTATATCACTGAATGTTAGTTAGCATGCCATATAGTTTAATATTTATTATTATATTTATGTTTTATTTCAAATAGTATCATGGAGCCTGGAAGTAAGAATTTTGGTAAATTTTTGGCCCTGTAGTTTTATTGCATCTATATTGGTGTATAATTCCTGGTAGGCACTCAATATATTTTTTTTTTTTTGCTTTCAGGGGTTACTCCTGGCTCTGCACTCAGGAATTACTCCTGGAAGTACTCAGGGGACCATATGGGATGCCGGGAGCTAACCCGGGCTGGCATGGGCCTGCCGCTTGCAAGGCAAATGCCCTACCTGCTGGATTATCACTCTGGCCCACTCAAAAATTACTGAGTGAACATATATATTAATTGAGTAGAGATGAGAAACAGAAAATTCTCCACTAATGTTTGCCTCTGGGTATGGAACTATGGGAGTGCTTACTTTCATGTTTGTTTTCCTATAAAACAAGAAGAGCTGTTTTGAATAACAAATAAAAATGACTTTGATAGTGAAACTCATTCCATATGTATACTTAAATGTATATATTATATATATGCAGATAATTAAGAATATGTGGAAATATTACAAAAAAATTAGCTTTCTTTGCTAGACCAGTGAATTTTAAAAATGTTTCCCACAGATAGCATAATAAAATAATATACTTGTAAAATTAAAACAGTAAGAAAAATTGATCCTTTTATTTGTAGTTGTGGTGATTGATTTAAAATATAGAGCTAACACAAAAATAAGTTGAAAAATTCCACTTTATGTTACTTTTTATTTAATAACATGAACTTTATCATAAAGAAATAAAAAGGTTAAATATTACGGGGCTTAAATTCTATTTTGTTAGAGATAAATGTATACTTTAGAGCTTTTGTGCTGAAGAGGCTTAAGTCATTTAGAAGGGACAACAGAGGATTTATCAGGTTTATTTGGAGTTCAATAATGGTACTTTGTTCTTTTTTTGACACTTTCAGATATTAATCCTTCAAAATATGAATGTCTTAAAACTATTTGAAACAAATTCTTGAAAATTCTAATTCTCACCCCAACTGCCCTTTCTAGCAACTGGTAATATAAAAGAGCTCCCCTGATAATAAAACAGGAGCCCGCAAGGGTAGCAAGTCACAGCATGAGGCAAGGAGCCTTTTAATCAAGCTATCAAAGGTCTGTTTGGAGATAAGTAATTAATAGAACTTCTAGTTAAAATTTCATGAAGAATTTTGTTCATCAAAATTATTTAAAATTTAATGGAACTTGGATAGAATTTTGCGTATCAAGTTAGGTTTAAAAAATAAAGACGGAATGTTGCAGGTGGACCCCACGGGTGACTTATGTGAGCCCGGAAGGGGAGAGAGATGGTCGCTTTCTCCCCCAGCCTCCTCTGCCACCGGGACCCGCTGGGCAGGCTTAGGACTGATAAAGTCTTCGATGAGCCCCTGCACGGCGGGGCCTGAGCCCCACCAGCCCCACGAGGTGGCCGTCAAGCCACACCTGATGCCCGCTTGATCTCTAGGCACGGGAGTTGATCCCCACCACCCGAGGTTTCTCGGGGAGCCACGCAGACTCAGGCTGGAGCGGGGAATTGCTCTTGCAGAAAAGGAAAGTCAGTCCTAGGCCTTACCCAGGTCTGCCTCAGGGTTCTTGTCTTTCTCGCAGAAAAAGAATTTTCAGGAGTCGAAGAGCAGTGAAGTAAAATAGATTTTATTAAGGAGGGTTTTGGAGAGGGAAGGGGAGAGAAAGTAAGAGAGAGAGAGTAACGCTTCAAGGGAGAATGTGGGCTACTGCAAAGACAGAGAGCGAGTAAAAGAGAGCGTACACATCTCAAGAGGGGAGATGCGGGCAACACACATGCTCAGGCACCACATGTGCTCTGCCATATGGGCTCAGGCAGCATTTGTGTCCATGCAGCATGTGCACGCAGGCAACATGTGTGGCCAGGCAGCATGTGGCGCGAGGCAACATGTGTGCCCAGGCATCATGTGCGGCGCCAGGCAACATGTGTGCCCAGGCAGCATATGCGGCGCTGTCCTTTGGTCAGGACGGCTTTTATAGATTTCTCCCCAAGTTACTCCCATATGGGGCTTCAACCTCAGTTACTAGGGCCTGTTGCCAAGGGGAGTAGACTTTGGGAGTGGTCTTCTTTGATTGGAATGCTTGAGTCTTTTTTGAGCTGGGTTTTGGGTGGGAAGGCTGATTCATTTCCCTCAGGAGATTTAATCAGCTAAGGCCATTCACACATTCCCTCTGGCCTTCCCTTCCCCCAGGGTCTATTGTTGATATGGTCTTCTCAAGTCTGGTTCCCCGTGACAACAGGTGTGACTCTGGATGGCTGGAGGACCAGTTTTCCTTCTTCTTCAGGAATTTTTATTGCCATGTGGCGCCCCCTGTCTGCCTGCCTACAACAAGAACATTGATTGTAGTAATTAATTTGGCAGTTTTTCTAACAAACACATTCTCTGCAACTTACGTTATCTTTATGAGGTGAGTGGCAAATACTATTATATTTCTTGGCTCCAATTTTAACTAGCGCACCACATTGTCCCCCCCCACCCCCCACACCACCCCCCCCCCCCCCCCCATGGCGCCATCTCTCCCCTCCCCCCCCCCCCCTCTCCAGCAATAATTTTAAAAGATATTGATCTTTCCCCTTTAAGTTTCATCAGTAAATGCTAGAGATGAGGACCTTCTACTGAGACTATACCACCTACACGGCAGAGCCTGGCAAGTTACCCGTGTTTTATTTACTTGTTATGCCAAAAACTAGTAACAATTATGGACCTCAGTTCCATGACCTGAAGAATGGTTTCAGGCTCCTCCTGTCCCTGGAGCAAGCAGATGCCCTTGGGTTGCACTTGCTTGTGACAGGACTAATGGCAATGTTACTAGTGCCCACTCGAGCAAATCGATGAACAATGGGAAGACAGACAGTGACAGACAGTGATTGTAAACATATCATAAATATCTTAATCAGGAAACTTTAATAATCTATAAACCAAGAACTTTAGGAAGCATACAAGTTGCTTTCCAGGCAACTACGTTTCCCTTCTACGTTATCTTCATATTTCCGGCATTTACAGTTTAGGACAGTGGGCTGGGAAACTAAGATTGATCACTGGCGCCCGCTCTAGCGGGCGCCAGTAATATTTCCATTTGACCCTATCATGTGCCAGTGTAGCCCAGTGACATCTGGTTGCTTCAGGAGTACGAAGAGCCTCAAACCTCTTGGACGAAGAAGTCTGACCATCTTGTAGGTGGGTGGCCACGTTATCTTTTGACATCCTGTGATGTCAAAAGAATTTTGAGTTTTCACTCAGTCCGTGAAGTGACACCAAGGGACTAAGATTAGAACACTTTAAAATACTTTCATTTTTTATTGAGTCACTGCGAATTACAAAGTTCTTCATGATTGCCTTTCAGACAGACAATGTGCCAACAATCCCTTCACCCTTCATCAGTGTTCACTTCCTTTCACCAAAGTCCCCAGGCCTCTTCCTGCCTGTTGCAGGTGTTTATTTATCCTTTTAGACACTGTGGTTTCCAATGCTGTTACTGATAGGGTGTCCTGAGCATTCAGCACTTCTTCCCCTTCCAGAGTCACCCTCTCTCTACCATTGTTTTAGTGTTCCCTTCCTGGTCTTTACACACCCTGCTCCCTACTTCCCCTTCCCTCAGGGCAAGCTTCCTCTTGAGGGCCAGTTCTCAGGTTCTTTGTTTTTATTGCCTTCCAGACATTTGTTATTCTGGTAGGGGCACTTTGCATGCGCATAACCTATGCACAACATGCCTTCCTGAGTATTTCCTTGGAAGTGTCCAACTACCACTAGGTTGGATCTGGGCCTTCTCCTGCTTCTCAGTAACCCAGGGACCAAGCAGCACCACATCTTAAGACCCCAGCATCAAACTTCTGGGTCAGTTTGACTATCACTAGGAGTAACTAGTAGTGCTTGGGGTCCCCTCAATAATAAAAAGAACAACTCCCTAAAAATAAAATTTAGGAAAGAAAACACTACTAAAATATGGCAGTAGAGAAATAGTGATTTCAATATTCACATGTGCTGCAGTGGTAGAAGTATACATGTCTTAGATGCCTGTTTCCTGTATCCCCACTTTCCATCTCTCCCTCCCCCTCCCCTATACCTGCTTTAGGTGGTTGTCCTCAGCTTGGATTTCCTCGAAGAATGGCATTATCCTGTAGATAGGCGACCATATCGCCACCCAGACCAATAGACATGTCTGCCTCATCTCTGTCCCATCATCTGTGTCCAAAAGAAACCTGCACTACTCAAAGGTTTTTTTTTTTTTCTTTTGGGCCACACCCAGCAATGCTCAGGGGTTTCTCCTGGTTCTGCACTCAGGAGTTACTCCTGGCGGTACTCGAGGGGACCATATGGGACGCCGGGATCGAACCCAGGCCGACACAGGCCGGTCGCATGCAAGGCAAATGCCCTACCCGCTGGGCTATCGCTCCGCCCCCCGTGAAGCCTGTT
The DNA here is from genome assembly GCA_021461705.1 of Cryptotis parvus. Taxonomy (NCBI): domain Eukaryota; kingdom Metazoa; phylum Chordata; class Mammalia; order Eulipotyphla; family Soricidae; genus Cryptotis; species Cryptotis parvus. The sequence goes on from JAJIBD010015212.1 coordinate 22,900, forward strand.
TAAATATAAAGGTGTTACTCTAATCCTCTGAAATTCTATGAACCAATGATAAATCAATCTTAAAAAATGAGAAAAAGAAGTATATATATTTGATGTATCATTTTGGCAAGAGTATGAAGAATACCACCTTTGTGTAGATCAATTTGGCCCCGAATTTTTTTTTAATTAAAAATTTTTTTATGATCCTACTATGAGATATTCATGTGCATGTTTGGGCTTCAGTCATACAGTGTTCCAGCACCCATCCCTCCACCAGTGCCCATTTCCGACCACCAATGTCCCCGATTCTCTGCCTTCTCCCCCAGTCTGCCTTTGCTTGCTCTCTCTCTCTCTCTCTCTCTCTCTCTCTCTCTCTCTCTCTCTCTCTCTCTTCCTTCTCTTATACATTGTGGCTTGCAATACATACATTTAGAGGTTATGTATATCCTGTTGCCTATATTCAATACTCAGCTCTAGGCTGGTATAATTTCCAACAATTATTAGTATACTGTTTCTGACTCCTGCACACTTGTAGTAGATTCCACCTACTGACAAGTACTTCTTTTTAAAAAAAAAATTTTATATTTTTATACAATTACAAAGATATACAATTAAAAAGTTCATGTTTGGGTTTTGGTTCATACAGTGTTCCAGCACCCATCTCTCCACCAGTGTCCATCTCCCACCACCAA